>JAYJMB010028926.1:13506-37284 GCA_036873735.1 Pouteria campechiana | reverse complement strand
GAAAGAAAATTTATGAAAAATATTTGAAGAGAGAGGTGACAAAGATAAATGATTGGATTAATAGTCAAAAGTATCATTGGATTACTTATGGAGTTACCATAATGTGTGATGGATGGACGGGCCCAACAAAAATATCTATACTAAATTTTATGATGTACTATAGAAGATTATCTCACAAAGTCAATAGATGCATCGACATATATAAAGGATGCCCATTACATCGAGGGAAAATTAGAGAAAATGATTGAATGGGTTGGTGCAGATCATGTAATGCAGATTGTTACAGATAGTGGGAGTGCCTATAAAAGAGTTGGGAAAAACTGGAAGGAAGATACTCTTTTTATTGGACCCCTTGTGCTGCACGTTGTATTAATCTAATGCTAGAAGATATTGATCGTCGTCCAGCTGTGCAAAAAATAATAAAAAAATGCACGTATAGTGACCAAGTATATATACAATTATAGTTAGGTTCTTTCCATGTTTCACAAGACATCTGGATATGATAGAGAGATTGTTCGTCCTGGAAAGATGAAATTTGCTACAAATTATATTTCTCTGGAAAGCATGTACAAGGCTCATCAAGCCCTCACTATAGCTTTTAACTAAGATGAATGGTGAGCCTCAAAATATAGAAAGACGGTAGAGGGGAAGAGAACAATAGATATTATTATGATAGGTATATTTTTGGATCGTGTAAGATGGGTATTGGGCATACTAGAACCTATCTACCGAGTTCTGAGAATAGTGGATAATAAGACATATCCATTCATGGGTTCCATGTATGAGTTCATTCATGAGGGCATGCTAAGTCATCCCCTACATGTTGCTGGTGAGTATGTGATTTAATAAATCCAGTTTCATCGAATATGTATAGAATTTTTCTATTTATATTAATTAACTTAAATCTAATTTTTGCAGCTTATTACTTAAATCTTAAGTATCATTATGAGTAACATTTAGGTCAGGATGCCCAGCTTGGCACATCAGTTTTTCAAATATTTAAAAAGCTTTTTCCCAACATTCTCAATTCTAGGGATCTTGTAAATGAGCTAATTATATACAACTTAATATATTTGTACCATTTCAAGGATAGTTTATTGATTAAGAATTACATATTTATAATATCTATTTTCTTCAATGTTATAGTTAATGTACTTTCAAGATGCTAAGGGGTTATTTGGGATGAATATAGTAATCCAATCAAGAAGCAAAGCAATGCCATATAAGTAAAGGATAATAATTTAATAGTAGTTGTCTACTTTTTATTTTAAATTATTGATAAATCTAAAATTTCTTTCATAGGTGAGTGGTGGAATTATTATAGGACAGAACACCAAATCTAAAACTATTGGCATATAGATTACTGAGTCAGATGGTATCTTCATTCCCATGTGAGTGTAACTGGAGTACGTTTTCTTTGATTCATACATGCAAAAGAAACAAGTTGGGATATAAGAGGCTCCAAGATTTGGTATTCTGTCATTATAATATGCGGCTTTAACAATGATTGCTTTGATTTAAAGAAAGCTCTCTTAAAGATCCATTGGACTTAATGATGATAGGCCATTACACTCACTTGGAGAAAGATGATAACAGAGAAGACCCTTTATATGAGTGATTAAAGTCTAATGATTTAGTTACTACAGATGGAGGGTTAAAACTTGCTATTGCTAATATAACTCATGAACAAGGGGTAAATATACAAAGAATATTGGAGATGGAGAGAACTCCCAATAGATAACTTTAATCTACTGACAAGATCTAAAAGCACTACTCAATCAACCACAAAGTCTTCTTCAATAACATAAAGTGGTGGTAGTGATGAGGATGATGGTGGTAGTGGTGGTATGGGTGGTACTTCAATTAGCCAAAGGCCTCTTAATCCATTCATAGCAGAAGCTGACTTCCAACATGCTACGCAAGATGAAAATCATGGTGCACGACCGCCTCTGAGATCCTATGTGAGGAAGTATGACAGTAAAAAAAAGTAGCCTTTATAGAGTAGGATAACTTGGGGGATAGTATAGTTGTCACCTCTATTGGTATGGATAGTAGTGTGAGCAAGGGTCTAATTGTGGATATCTAAATTCTCAACATTCTTATGTCGGAGATTTTGAATATTATCCTCAACAGTCTTATGGCCAGATACCATACAATTCGAATAGTGGAACCAAAACTTCTTCATCTTCTCTCCCTACATGGTACAACTTATATTCGGATGGTTTCTATAGTCATTAGCCAGAAGCAATGGAGGATAACCATGACGATGATGAAATTAATGAACCTGCATGAGTTTTTTTTTTGTGGTGAGATATGGTGATAACATGTTTCATACTATATACATATGTTTAACAAGTTTATCTGCTTTTGCATCATTAGTATGTTTCTTTTATGTCTTATATGTTAACATTTAAAGTGATGTTTTTATTCTATATGTGAATTCAGATTTATCATGATTTATTAGGAAGTTTTTTGAAATATTTTCTATTTTTTCTATTTTTTTCTATTTTTTATATTTTTGCCAAATATTTAGACAAAATTTTTGATAATTTCTCCGAAATTAGCAAAATTTTCCCTTTTAGCGAAATTACGAACGCTGCTTTTGACCAAGATCTTATCTTTTTTATCCCAAGTCCATGGGACTTTGCTAGAAGTTTTTCTATGTAACAACCTTGTCAATGTTGCCAAATTTTTTATGACTGTTCTAGCATAATTTAGGATTCTTAGAAGCCTTTGTAATTATTTTTGATCCTCCACGCAGTCTGGGAATTCTCTAGTGCTTTAAGGATATACAGTTGAAGTTTCTTTTTATTCCCTTCAATTTCCAATCCTAAGAAATTTATCTTTCGCTGCATCGATACTACAGTTCTTTCCAATAGTATCATACCTTCCGCTAGTAAGACATCAATCACTTGGTTTAAATGACTAATATGTTCTTCCTATGTTTTTTTGAACATTAGAACATCATCTATATGGCCATAAGAATTTTTTTTAATTTGTTGAAAGCTTGGTCCAATTTCATTTGGAAAATTTTGGGTGCATTTTTTAATCCAAACGATATTACTAACCATTCATTTAGCCCAAGCAGACAATTAAATGCTGTTGGAGAGACTATTTGGGTGCATCTGAATTCACTAATGTCTTGACTTTAATTTGAATTTGGAATACACCTTTGTATTCTTTTTTCTAATCTAGTTTCACATAACTTCTTGATTAAGAAGATTATATTCTGTCTTTTGTAGCATAGTTCAAATCTTTGTAATCAATTACCATCCATTGCCTTTCCTCCAACTTTCTCTACATGGTTAAAGACCATAAGAGGAGAACTCCTATACTCAATTCTTTGAAGGATTAATCTCAAATTTTCCAATTCTGGCATTTGCTTTCCAAATTCCACTATCATTTTGGTCACGTATTTTATCACACAACTCCTACTGATAGTTTCAGGATTTCTTAATTCCAAAGATCTCTTAACTTTGCAATTTCAGATAATACTTATTGATCTTCATTGAAGCTATCTTGAAGCCTTTCTTTGATTTTGTCAATGACTTTAGAGAACTCTTGAGACATTTGATTTAAATTTATCGTCTCTTCCATTTCCTTTTCTCTAAGCATGTCAAAACAACATTTGTTGTAGTAGGAGATCTTTCTTTTTCTTCTATCTCAATCTTTAAGATTGAGCAAGAAATTTTAATAGGGATTCTATGTCCTTCTATTTAAATATGATTGATTTCTTGGATAAATATCCTGTTCTCTGTTTAATGTTTCAAAAACGCATTTCCTAAGATTATTTTTTTAGATAAATTATCTACACATAACCAAATATTTATTGTAAATAATTTATCTTGGATTGTCATTTCAACATTTTTAGTCATTTGGCTAACATTCGCCTTTGTCCATTGCCTAACCCAATAGTATTAGTGAAATTTCTCTCCATTGGGTTCGTGCGAGGATCTCTCTTTTTTCGCAGCAAAAGCATGCACCGATATCGATTAGGACTAATCTTTCTTTTTCTAAAATACTAACTTTAATTTTTATGGTTATGGGGAAGTCTATAAGAACCTTTAAGCTTTTAATATGACAGTTTTTTTTCCTGTTAGCATATGCGGCTTTTGGTCATCCTCATATATCGGTATAACTATCTTCTGCCATCCAATGATTTTCTTGGAATCTGCTCTTCTCGAATTTATAAATAGTCTTCCTAAAGATTCTGCCTTCCCTTTATTTCTTTTATGAGGATTTCATCTTTTTCTGATCTTCTCTTTGAATCACTTTCTAATGGCCTTGATTCCTCTATTAGCAAACTAGTTTTTGTTTGCCCAATACCTAAGGATTCAAGCATCTGCTAATTCTAAGATTGATCACAAAAATGAACAATTGTAGGAATCATTCCTTTTATAAGTTCTCTTGACTCGAATAACTCAATGTACTTTTGTTTTCCTTTTATGACTAATTGATGTGTGTTATAAAAATGAACAAAAGTTCTATATCAAATCCTGATTACCTTTCTTGACCCTGGGTAACCATGTTTCATCCAATTATTTGTATAGACTCTTAAACTCAAAGTTTTAGCAATGTTTAAGTCCCTAAGAACTATACTTAGCTTTGGCCATACTTAAACCATGTAGGTCCTTTATAAAGGTTGGCTCTAACAACTCTCAGAAGAGATTTATCAAATTGGTATATAGAGCTTGCATCTACAACTATTGCCAGTATTGATAGATCTAGTTCTTCTCAAACAAAGGGAGATATTCCTAGTTTTACCATCCTACATTGTACATAATTTTTCTTTTTCTTAAGGGCTTCTTTGATTTGATCCATTTTGATTAATGATATTAAAAATTGCCCTTTATCAATGATGATAACCTTAGTTTTTGTCTTAGCTTCGAAGACTTTGACTACTTCCTGGTAATTAACCAATTTTTTTGATAAATTTTGGATAGATTTGCATTTTCCATTCATAGCAATCTCGAGAGGTTGAAGCTAGCTCAGCTTTAGATTCATTGATATTATGGATCCCATTATCCTCTTCCTGAGATATTTTTACCAAATCTAATTCGGATTCGGTATTCATTATAAATATCCCAATTTCTTAAAATTTTTGAGATATTGATAACTCATGGTCGTTTTCAAACTCAATATCAGATTCTTTATATTCAGAATATTCTGATTCTACTTTGAAGAGATCATCATCATCAAAATAAATCTCTTCCCCCAAATAGGATCAAAATATACCTTATTTTGGAAACAAAGTAAGGTTTTAAGTTGTAATTGCCTTGCTTTTCTTTCTAGACATATCGCTGGATTATAGCCTGATTTCTTGCATAACCAACAACATTTGCACAAAGACAAAGGTCACTCTTTAGGAAATTTAGGTTCTCTTCTATATTTGTCCTTCGTCAAATGTTCAAAGGGGTCTTATTATCTTTTTTTTGGATTTTTGTCTTCCTTTTTTGGAACTATTGGAACAAGACAGTATCCTGTCCATTACCTACCCATTATTCTTAGTGCCTTGCATGATTCTCCAGTGTAGGTTTTTGATTTTTTAACTGATATTGCACAATCATATCTTCTTGCCACTAATTCGAATTTATCACAACATTCTTTAGATATTACAAGCATTTTACCTATATCCTTAGCAAACTTTCTTTCCATGTAGTATAGTTTGATACAATATCTTATTGCTTCTGCTCTTGCCCCTAATGTATCCATAATGTTTGGATTTATTATCATTCATTGCTCAAGGGGTTTTTGAGCTACTATCCCCTAACTTCCAAGTAACTTGTCCTAGAATATATAAAGGGTAGACTTCTAATCTTCAAAGCAAAATTGATAATATTTTTCTTTGAATTCACAAAAGTATTCTTCAAATTTCCATACACTATATATTTGAAATTTTAATAAGGTTTCTCTTGCTTGTTGCCTTTGATAACCATCCGTATCTATGATAATTTATCTTGCAAATTCCTTTTTTAGGATTTATACAAAAATGGGATAACCGCTTTAGGTCTCTATGCATTTTCTTCTATTATATTTTCTAATGGAAACCTTTTACTTTGCTCATCCCAAGCTTCTTAGGCAATCCCCTATAGGCTTGTTGCTTAATAAATCATAATTTTTCTACAATCCAATCCTTTCCCATAAGTATTGTAATTTTAGCTTAATTAGCCCAGGGTTTAATCACCTTTTCTATGTCTCTTTGGCAATCTATGTTTAGATACACCCCTTGTAGAGATACAGGTTCATCTTACCATCTTTTGGTATAAATCTGGATGGAGTTCTCCAAGGATAATCTAATTTATATATACTATACCCCTTTCTTGGGCTAGATTTCTCAAACTTTGAGTATTAACTAGTCATCTCTTTGATGGCTCTATACCCATTTCAGTAGCTAGACTCTTATAAGCTTGGTTAATAGACATTCCCGAGGTTCACCCTAATTGCCTCATTCTATCATCAATCAACTTAAAGATTCTGCTCTCCTGCTGGCTTTTTTCTTGAGAGTATTTTCCGAATTTCTTATTTTCCATGTCTAACTCTTGACACAAATTTGGTAAGGTTTGGATAATCTTCTTCCATATACCCATACCTAGGGGTTCTCGAGACAATAGAAATTTCTTGGAGATCTGGGAATCCATCACCATTTCTAGTCACACTAGACCAACTTTGTTACCATGAAGTTCTATTAAAGCCTTTTCATCTATCATCCTTTCCAAATCTGTTAGATTCTATCATGTTTTAATCAAACTATACTCTAATACCAATTGTTTAAGGGCACAACTGCAAGAGTAGCAACTTATACCTTCTCTCACAAATAGCTCACTAGGTATGCCTAGAGAGTACAAGAAATAAGAAATTTAGGAGCTGGAAAATGAAAAATCTAATCACTATCTAATGAGGAACAAATGTCGAAAGAGGTTGAAACAAATCTTACATACTCTTTTTGTTTGAGCTTTCTTCTTTCTTTAGCAAGTTAAATTTTTCTTGGATTTCTCTTTCCTTCTCTGATAATTCTAATATTTCTTTTTCTTCTTCAGCAATCCTATGAGATATTTGTTTAAGTATACTTTTAACTTGAATAATTATATCATATATAGTTCTACTGAGTAAGTCCTCAGCATAAACTAAATTATCTACTACCTCAGTAGCCTTTAAATTGCTCTGAACCTTTGTCTTTCTGAATTTATCATGGATATTATTGATAAATTGGGGGAAAATGGAATAATATTGTTTTACAACAATTTATTACATTGGTAGCTCACCAAAAAGATATTATGGTCGATATTGACATTAGGAACACTGAATCACACTATCCTAACCATACAATTAGCAGCTGCAAAAGTACTGATAGCCAAGCATAGTGGTTTAAATTCATGAAACAAGAGAGATGGTGGTGCTATCCAACAAGAAGTTATGTAACCCACAATTGGGTCAGTTATTAAGCAAGAATTCCCAATTTTCCATGAAACAAAGCCTCACCGAGTGTATACTTTCTTAGACAAGATTAAACAATCTCAAACATACAATTAGTAGCAGGTAATATGCAACTAGAAGTGAAATAATCACTAGCAAATTCAACAGGCAAATTCATTTACCATCGTCCACTTAGGGACTTGTAAGGCTAAGCATCAATTGGATAATGTAGTTGAAAATGTGTGTGCTTACCTATGCGGGTATGTACTTATATATTTCTTACAATTGAGCAATTCTAACCGTACGATTGGTAGCTAACCAAAGTTATCAGTTAAAACATTCGGCTGTCCAAATTCAGCCGAAACGTCAGGATAAGGTTTTAAACTATGGCCATAGGTGGTTTTTGACAGTCTGAAACTCTGGTTAAACTGCGACAAGGGGAAAAAAAAGTAATTACAATATGATCGAGATGGGCATCGGTGATAAAGAGAAAGTCCTGTTACATAGCCCTGGAGGGGCACCCGCCAATATCAAAAGCAGCATTGAGGCTAGGGATGATGACACACGTCTCATGGCCCCCGACTGAGACCCCTCCAATAAGAGAACCCTCAACAATCACACCCTTGCGGTTGATCTCATATCTTGCTTTTCTATACCCACCTTCTTCCTCAATGGCTCGGTTGATGGCGGCGAGGAAGCCCGACCCCTTGAGGACCATTATGACGTTTCTGTGATGGATGGAAAGCTTGCGTCCATGGCGGTGGATGCAATGGGATTGAGGGAATCTTGGAGGAATTTCGAGTTGAAGCGGCAGGAGAGATGGAGGGAAATGAGAGGAGATGGAAATGGTGTGGGAGATAACAGCATTCCTTCGGGAATTTTTGTTGGCCTTGGCGTTGTGAGTTTAAAACCGGCACCAGGCAGGTTTATGCGGTAGGGAATTTCACACTCCAGCTAGCGTGTGCGTACGCACCAGCGATTGTGAGCTTACGTTGGGGAGTCCACGGGTAGACCATGGACACACTGTGTGGAATGGTTTATACTCCCAGTCCTTAGCCTACAACCAGGTATAATCCTTGGCTATTGAATTGAGTTAGCGAAATGTTTTTGATATGTTTTAAAAAACTCGCGATGAGAAATTAAATCAAAATTATGAACCAAACATTATAAAAAACGCAAGCGTTCTAGACATCTTCTACCCACAATTGAAAATATACCTAGGCCGTTGAATTATTATCAAATGTGCCTATAAATTTATACAAGGAAATGATTAAAGGAAACCGTTCCTCTTGAAATCTGAAAGAAACCTTACATTTATAGTTATTATGAATAATTAAATAAAATTTAGTCTTTTAATCTTACTCAATATCTTTTATTTATTTAGTAATTCAAGATTATCTTAATAAAATACTTAGGTGAGTTCAAATTTATCATCATTTGATAACTAATTTGCACTTTTTAAATTATTTTCATTTTTTTGGAGACCCATAAAGAAATAATCATGTATCAATAACTTTGAAAGTCAATATGTTATGTTAATTCATAATTCTGCAAATTTTTATGATATTATAATTTGTACATAAATCAATATAAGTAATTTTTATATTTTATACATAGTTTTATACATTTTAATGAGATAGCTTGCTTAGGCCTTTGATTAAAACCATTTCACATGTTTTTAGTAAAATATAATGCTAATTATAATGGTTGGATTGAACTTTATTTAAATTATACTTTTGGTACTTGATTTTTAAAATAAGGGCTATAGCAGTAGAATTTTGTAACTAGAGAAAAGGTTGAAGAAACTAAATTTCTTAAGAGTCAAGATTTCAAAATTTTGTTCTTATTATGGTATGGATCGAATACCTTTTATAAAGAAATTATTATCACAATCAAAGCATTATAAAGCAAAGCCTTATAAAAATCATTAAAAAACATTTTAAGCCTAAACTCTCAAACCCTAAATATAATTTTTTAAAATTTATTAAAGGAAAAAGATTCAAGAAATGATATCCTACAAAATATTCTAAAAAATCTGTTATAAAACCTCAAAATGAAATTAAATGTTTCAAATGTGGAGAAGGACACTATGCTTCAAAATGTAATAAAAATGGATTAAAGAATTAATAAAACAAAAAAGTGTATTTATCAATAGATGAGATTACTAAAAAATTACAACCTCGTATTAATTCTAGTGAAAATGAATCTAGCTATTCTTTGAATGTGTCCTTTAACTCTATGAAGTCTTCTTCCAAATCCATACATCAATGCAAAAATGAATTATGTCATTGTAGGAAGTTGAGTATGAAACTTCTTACTCATTAGGATATTATTTTATTAATGTTCTATCAACCATTGATAAAATGATTTTTGAAATTGTTAATATGATAGAAGACCCTGTTATTAGAAATCACCAAATGGAAAATTTTCTCAATTTATCTAAAGAACCAAAAGATAAAAAGAAAAAAAAATCCTCTAATGAAGAATTACTACAAATAACAAAGCCTTATTCAATATTGGAAATAATAAAAAATCAAAATAAATTTCTAAAAGATAACACTCCTAAACCTATTTCTATATTAGATTTATGTGCTAAAATTATAACCTTTAAAAAATAAAGAAAATAGTTAAAGAATAGAATATCAATTTTAGAAAGGGCTTCCTCACTTGATCCTCAAGAAAACTAATGATTACAAGAAGACAATGAATTTACAAATGAAATGGCTCAAATAATAAATAAATCTAAAGAAAAATCAGAAAAGGAACCCTCTACTTCCTATGATGTTCGTAATATTACCGAATCTATAATTTTTCAAAGATGGTGTATATTACTAATTGTTAGAATCATTGATAAAAATTACGGGGATTACATGTATGAACATATTGTTGTCGTTGACTTAAGAGTATATATGAATTGTATTAGGGAAGGATTAGTTCTCTCATAATATTTTGAAAAAATAATTTCTTCTATAGTTGATGGTTCTAATATACAAGTATCTTATAAATTATCAAATGCTCATATTTGTGATTCTCAAATTATCAAATAACATATCAAGATATCATTTTGAAATGTTCTAGTTTTATCTCCAAGAAAAATAAAATTATTCCAAACAAATATTCATTTTCTTGGATTCCACATGAACAATAATACTATTCAACTAATCAATAGAAATATAGCCTTTGCTGACAAATTTTCTGATATTATAAAAAAACTCCTTTACAATAATTTTTAGGATGTTTAAATTATATTTTTAACTTCTATAAAGATTTAGCTGAAGATAGATAATTATTATTAAAATGACTTCGCAAAAATCCTCCTAAATAAATAGAGGCTCATATTATAGTTGTTCTAAATATAAAGAAAAGGGTAAAATGTTTGCCATGTCTATCTCTCGCAAACCCATATTTTTTTAAAATTATTGAGTCAAATGCCTTTAACATTGGATATGGTGGAATATTAAAACAAAGAAATGAGCTAGGAAAAAAATGCTTGTTAGATATACTTTGAGTTTGGAACTATACTCAAATAAATTATCTTACTATTAAAAAGAAAATTTTATCATTGCAACCTGTATTAATAAATTTTAAAGTGACCTTATTAACAAAGAATTTTTATTAAAATAGATTGCAAAGTTATAAAAGATATTATTCAAAAAGATGTTAAGAATATTGATTTAAAATAAATATTTCTAGATGATAAGCTTTAATTAGCTATTTTTTTATTTCTAAATAGAATATATTAATGGAGAAAATAATTCTCTACCTAATTTTTTCTTTTAGAATTTCTACAGGGCTCAACAACCAACAACTAATCAGCCTTCAGCTCCTACATAAACCCCTATTCCTACTTCTCAAAATTCCTCTATTTCTTAATTTATTCCCTTTGGGTAGAGATCTATATTTTATTTAGAGCCAACAAACATTACAATATTCAAAAAAATATATTCTAAAGAATACTATTATTTCTAGTGACAGAGAATGCAGGCTATCATAGAATACTGCCAAAATAATCTATTAGAAATATTTTGAAAAAGATGAATGGTTTATCACTCATATCTCATATAAAACCGTCCATTATTATGAGAGAATTTTATTAGAAACTAAATCTATTTCTATTGAGTATAAATGGAAAGAGACTATTTCTGACTTGATTACCTATTCGAAAGTGCTTATTAGAAAGATTATTCCACAAGACCAACGATATCTATCAGACCCAAACACTCTTATTAAATTCTCTACTTCTTCCTCCTCTCTTATTTGAGCTTTTTCTACTAAAATTGCTTATACTTATTAGGACTGTAAAGAAGCTTGGTTTCATATTAGATTTTCATGGCGGAACTTGGGCCATCACTTCGAATAAGAAGCAAGGGCCATATATAGATAAGAATAATCATATAACTTTGAAACTTGCTAATAAAAGACATAATCCCAATGGAAAATCTAAGGAATATTTTCTTTGATAACAAAATCATGAACTTGAAAAGATGATGGGTAACTGTTATCAAAAGGAAGATGAGGAGCCAAGTCTTGATGGAATATTTTCCGATTAAGACTCTAAAAATCCCAAAACTTGTCATTTAACCACATGGGAATAGTTAGATTGGGATCATGAGAACTAGAAGAAGAAGTGCCAGAAAGCATTCTTTGTAAAGCCATGAAGACACTGGATTAAAAACTTATTACTCTCTAAAAAGCCAATAATTCCTAGGCAATCCTTGGCAATGAGAAACTTCTTTCCAAAACTCTAGCTTAAACAAACAAAATAAAATTATTGAATTTTCTTTAAACTGGCTCCGATACCAAATTGGACCCAAGTAATAAACCAAGCTGAATTTGAGTCTAAATATTCTAAATATCATCATTATCTCCAATTGCAACATTTAATATTTGAGAAGGGCTTAATTCTTCATTAATAATTTGAATTTCAACTGTATTTATTAGATTATACTGTAAACATAGGTTTCCTACACAAAACTATAAATTTAGTTCTACGCATAATTCAGAAGAAGAAAATATCTAGTAATCTAAATAATCAAACAATATACTATGACAAGAAGATATAATAAAACAACTTTTATTAATGAAATGCTTGACTTACATAAGGAAGTTGTCCAAAGAACTTTCATTAAAAAACACTAAAACTTAGCATGCTTTAGGCAAAGAACTCTTAGTGAGAATTTTTCAATGCCTCACAAACACATACACAACCCTATTTATAGACAAGAGAAGAATAGGTCGACTCTGGACTTTAGACCCTTTGGAATCCATACAATTATTGAGGGCAAATTTCACATGGTTTGGAATCCAAAGAAACAATAATAGAGGGATGACATGACATAATCCAAAGCCACAATAATAAAGGGATGACATGAAATAAAGTGTTACAAGTGGATGCAAGAGGATAAGCACAAATAAAGTAACGGATGAGCTGGCTGGAGGATAAGTACAAATAAAGTTATAGCTATGTTGTCCATTAACTTGGTGTGCTCTAGATGTAATAATGAATTATGTTGTTGTTATCATGAGGACTGTTTGCTGTTGTGTAAGCTTCTTCATTGTTTTGGATCGGATTGAAATAGACAAGTTCAAATGCTTTCTTTCTTTGTTCTCTTTCTTCTACCCATGGGAAATCTTTCTTAATTATTGAAATAGCAATTGCAATAACCTTCTTAATAGCTTCAAACTAAGGATATCTAGGAGTTTTGTGAATAGTTTTACTAAGCTCTTTTAGAGTGGGCATAAAATTTGGATTTAAATTTGTTGCTCACTTCAAAAGCTTTTCATGCTCCATATTGATAGTAGTTTTTCTTGCTTGATTTATGAGGTTTTCTTTCATATTTTCATAATCGAACTTAGGCCACCATTTTGAATAAGAAGCAAGGGCGGTATACCATTTTTTTTTGTATGACAAATAATCATGTGTCAATACCTTTGAAAGTAACTATTTATGTTAATTCGTATTTCTTCAAATTCTCATTATATTACAATCTATACATAAATCAATATAAGTAATTTTTATATTTTATACATAGTTCTATATATTTTTAAATGAGATAGCTTGCATAGGTGTTTGATAAAAACGATTTCACATGTTTTAACTAAAATGATAATGCTAATTATAATGGTTTGATTGAACTTCATTTAACAATACATGATTGACTTAAAATGGAAAGGATTGTTTTAATTTCAAAAAAATCCTTCCTCTAAACCATTTTTTATTGTAAATAATTAAAAATATTAATTCCATCAATAGTTGCTTCAACGATCTGAAATATGTGTTCATAGTTCTTAAATTATTAATCATAAAGATCACTAATATAATTGATATAATTGCATTGATAAGTTTGCAATTATATTTGTTAATATTTCAAAAGCAAAAGTATAGCCAAGGGTAAAATGTGTAGGTACATTTTCAAATGCCCCATTCATAATAATAATAATAATTATAGTAATAATAATAATAATAATATTAACAATAATAATAACAATAACAACAACAACAACATGCCAACAATACGCCTTTATTGCTTATTAGACCCGCATGTTATAAGTTGTTGCTTATAATAAGATTAATATAAATTGTATTCACGATTAAAAAAGCCTCGAGTGTTGAGTTTGACCATCTTAGCATTGCCACTTGATATCAACTGTTGACGTCGATGCCCCTGCCAAAGGTCAGTAGTCAGTTCCATGGTCCATTTCCCCATTGCCTGGATCACCTTATTCGAAACATGATAATATTCCCGAAGAGCCATTTTTGACGAGTTAATCTTTAGATAAAGAACATTATTGCCAGTAGACAGCAGGCAAATCTCATATTAGATGATATACGTTTGAAATTTACATGATGAAAATAATCTCCAGCGCCTCGTGTACAACTATAACAAAGAGTTTCTAAAAACATTCACTTGATAGCAATTGTCTCCGCTTGGATTTCGAGACATGTATCCTTTACATGAAGAAGCAAATTCAGCACTTCGATCTAGGCTCCCCCACCTCCATAACTGTCTGGAAGAGTCAACGCTTGACCCTCAAGAAGTTCCTGTCGTGGAGGTCTCAACCTTGCAAACCACTTATAAACATTGTCATTGGTCACCAAGCACCATAAGTTGCTCTGAATCGTGTAAGTCATCTGAATATGTTACATCAGTGCAAACCACAATTCTTCTTTCAAGACACAATATTTCAGCATTTTCGAGGGCAAAGCCATCTATAATAGGAAGAGGGAATCCTCTCTGAAGGCGCAAATTGACATATGGCAGAGCGA
Source organism: Pouteria campechiana (assembly GCA_036873735.1). Classification (NCBI taxonomy): domain Eukaryota; kingdom Viridiplantae; phylum Streptophyta; class Magnoliopsida; order Ericales; family Sapotaceae; genus Pouteria; species Pouteria campechiana. The sequence continues at coordinate 22,604 of JAYJMB010028926.1, read as the reverse complement.
CATCCTTCAAGAAAACACGAATCACATTCTGCACGAATTTCAAGGGGCTCAGTACAAAGCAGAGTAAATATCCAATGAAAAAACAACTACAAAGGAGGGTCACGAGTTCATGCAAGGATCTCAAGAGATCCAGTTGTTCTGGTTCGGGTAGGGTGCCCTAACCCACACCCACAAATCGGTTTAATGCAAGGGCTGCATAACCTGACCCAAAACCGACCCAGTCATTACAACATAAAAATAAATTTAGAAAAATAAAAACTCGACCCTGAGCATTCCATAGCAATTATACGAATCACCAAGTGGAATTTTAATTCATTAGACTAGCTCATTTGTGCTTTGAAGAGCTATGTTCCTTATAATTCTCAAAGTTCTTCATTTTCTTTATTGTTTTCTTAATATGGCAATCAAATGATGATGCACATTGAACAGGTAAAACATATATATGCTTTAGATAGTAACACGATTTTAACCAAAAACTGAACTGACCCGACCTTAGGGAAATTTGGGTAAGGTCAACCTCAACCTCAACCCCAACTAACTTACTAATAGAGTAGGGTATGATTTTTACAAATAAGGCTAGGGTATAGTTAACATCAACCGCACACAACCCTATCCAATTTGCGGCCCTAATTCGTGTCATCAACCTTGATAAGAGTGAAGATACAACCAATGCGTCATGTGGCTAAGCCAATAAGATAAGGCCTAAAATGAGGCAGCTCACCAGAAGGTATCTAGTGTTTAGATCACATCTTAAGCAATTAACATGAAGCCTCCCTAAAAAATGCCTTTGTGCTTGCTCCATTGGTCTCACAATCTTGGTTTTTTACTTTTATCAAAAAATTCCATGAATTATCACAGCCAATTACCAAATATCCAAAGAAAAGATCTCTAGGATCCTTAAGCCCATGCCTATTCCTATCTAATTTTCCTGTTGTCTTTTCTCTGCCTTCTGTTTTGTAATTCCGCAACTGCCTACTTTTCTTTAGTAAGACATGTTTCATGTGAGGTTTGGAAACCATCCAGATATTATGCGAATTTAAAAATCCTGTAGATTATTGAAGCCAAGAATTGCATCAGTATGCAGTATAGCAGATTACAAGAAAAATTCTACCATTAATATGGGCCATAAAGATCTCTGGACAAGATCCAGGCAGGGGCCACTGACTGAATGACTTGGATCTTGCAAGAACTTTCTTTCTACAGTAAGGTCCCATTTCACATTGCATTCTGCACTTAAGTGTGTCTGGTTAGCCATAACAAGGTGTGTAGTCTCACTACAAATCCTATTACACTAAACCCATACTCAATCCAAATAGTGTGTTCACAACACCCTACATTACTTTTTTTTAATCATTATTCCCAGCTTTTAAATCATTTACTCCTATTTATTCTCTACTTTTTAATCAGTCATCCCTATCCTTCTAATTTTTTTCTTTACTTTCTTAAATATACATCCTATTACACTCTATTCATCATTTTATTTCATTTCTTCTGCGATATATTCTCCATTAAACTAGATGCCCTTTTACACTCAACTAAACACAACCTAATATGTTTTACTTATGGTCAATTGCACCTTTTCAAGTTCAGGTTTCTGGCACATGTTTTAGACAGTGTCAAAAAGAATTCATGTTAAATTAAATTATGCAAAATAGGATTGACTATTGAGAATATTACGATGGAGAGATTCTTCGTCCAACCTGAATTAGATACATATGGAAGTTTCCAACTTTGCTCCACTTCAAGTCCATAGTAAAATCATTTAAGCCAGCTTGACCAGCTAGGTTATTCCCTGAGACATCCAGAGATCCTGTGGCTCTAACTACCTGTTCCAAGTGACAGATTCCAGATTCATTATCCTAACACGTACACATGCAATCAAGCTGGCAATAAGGTGAAAGGAAAAAAGAAAGGAACAAAAAGAAAGAAAAGAAAAGGCAACAAAGTATCACCCATCTCAAACCTAATGCAGTTTAATCTTAGCCATCATGATGTAGGACAAAGTACCCCATACACATGCAATCAAGCTGGCAATAAGGTGAAAGGAAAAAAGAAAGGAACAAAAAGAAAGAAAAGAAAAGGTAACAAAGTATCACCCATCTCAAACCTAACACAGTTTAATCTTAGCCATCATGATGTAGGACAAAGTACCCCATACACAATTTGTCAAATGAAAAGGAGAAGACTTTAGAAGAAAGTGGTAAACTCTTTCAATAGGGGAAAGAAGGGAAGAAAGTAGACAAAATTCAGTGAATGACTAGAAGAAAAGAGAAGAGAAGGATAATTGAATTCTCAATTGATCAAAAAGTTCAAAAACCCAAATATATGCTACCCTATTTATAAAAAACTGTCTTGTAGAATAGAACCCTAACTTGACTATGATCTTGTAGAATAGAACCCTAACTTGACTATGTATAAATAGAACTCCTAAATAAAATAATAAAATATTAATATAAACCATTAATCAAGCTTATCTATGTTTTGATAACCTGATGCACACATTAAACACCAAATTAGACAATTAATATCTAAAATCTCAATTAAAATATACAGCAAACTCATTACTTCTGTTACCTTCTCTGTCACATCACCAATCACAAGCCAATATCAAACTTCCACCGCAACTTTCATCACAATTCTATAATTAGAATATTGAAATAGGGATAGCGAACCTGTCGTATTGCTATCCAAATTAATCAACATATGGTGTAGATGACTAGGGAGCTTCAAAGCATAGTAGAACATAAAGAATTCAAGGGAAAAAAAAAAGGTTTCCAGAAGGATATGTCAATATCCTCATTTTAGATAATGTGAAAAAATTAGTTAGTTGTAGAGTAGTCAATAGGATCTAGTTAATTTTAATTGCATTTGGACGCATAAAGTAGTTAATACAACTTAGTTTATTTCGTGCATATGTGAGGTTTTAGGTGTTTATAGTTTATTTTGTGCATATGTGAGGTCTTAGGTATTTAATTGCTTTCTTTGGGATTTCATGTATGCATCAAGTTATCCAAACATAGATCAACTTGATGAATATTTTAAATTATTATTTTTATTATTTTATTTAGGATTTTATTCATGTGTAGTCACATTAAGATTTTTGTTTCAATTTTCTATAACTAGGATAGCATGTATTAAGGTTGAGTTTATTTTAGTTTGATTATTAAAACTTTGTTTTTGTTATCTCTTCTTCTTCTTAAGTTCTTACTTCTTTATCTAAATTCTTTTCTTCCCCTTGAGAAGATCCTTCCTTTTTCTTTTAAATTCTACCCTTCTTCTCCAGTTCTTCTCTTCTTCTATTGTAATTCATAACTAGATTTTCCCTTATAGAGAAAATCTAGTTATTTCTTCCAAAGTCTTTTCCTCCTTGTCAATCTATTAATGCTTCTCCATTCTACCCTAATTTGGTATAAGGCATCTTGTTTTATGTCATGTAATAACAATATTGAGGGTTCAATAGTGTATTTGCAATAAATTCTACAATATCCAACCTACCTTACATCACTCTTCCCCCTTTATCTAAACATAGGAGTTACCATGGAATATATTCATTACTGACCATGCTTGCATATCAACATGGTCGGGAGCAATCCCAAGCTCCAGCCAAACTATAGGATGCACACTGCAAAGTAAGCATTGGGTCATGGAGGGCAATTCCAAAAATAGTGTGGGTGATGAGGCAACAAACAAAGCAAGAATGCTACTGTCAGGTGCCACTGAACCATCACACACCAATTCAACCATGCCCCATGTTGTACCTAACAAACTAGCCAGTATACCCACAGAATTAGAATCAAGGAAGGTTAGAATCTAGACACTGTCCTAAACAAGATTCAGGCATGCATGCTACAAGCCTACAACATGACATGAAGACCAAGAAATCAAACAGTTCAAAGACCATATAATTCTTGTTAAATATCTTACCACTGATATGCATGCAACAGGTATTATTTTGCCTCCATCTATAACTTCGACCATCATGTCTGCAGAGACAGTGGCATCAATGTGATCTTGTGTAATCCATATTGCTGGGGGAGAAGACAGAGAAATATTGAGTAGCATGTCATCATTTGGATACTTCTTGTACAGTTGAGGGATGATAAATTTCCAGCTAGCAGTGTTTAAAAGAGATTGATTAGGGACTTTGTCTATGATCCAATGCATAATTCCTGCCTGACCATGGGAAAAATTGTTAATACCAAACATGTGTAAATCAACATAATGATTCTAATCAACAAGAAAACCATGATTCAAATTATGATAAATACAGACAAATTGAGCTGCCCACTGATGAGTTCACCAACCCAATTCTTGGGTCAGATCATTGGCACCTAAAGAATAACGCAGGAATCCTATGTAACAACATATCTTGATGCAAGTGGGCATCCTTGGATATGCAAAACCCTGCAATGCAATAATTGGGAAACAAAAATCTCCAATGCTTCACAAGAAGAGAAGCTCATGTGGTAAGCAGTAGGCACCATGCTGAAGAAATTCTTGGCTTAATGTTTTCAGAATTTTGTTATGTCGTCCAGAAGAATAGTTTCATCCGTGGGTGAAAATTTTTAATCATTTGTAAGAAAGTGACATACTGCATTTCAACATAACCGAGACTTAACCCTGTTTATTCTTCTCTTTCTAATCCATGCAAATTCTCAAATCTGGTTTTACTATAGACATTGATTTCTTTTCTAAGGTGGATTAGTACACTGTATGGATATGAACATATTGCACTAAATATCAAGGAAGCATTCTTTTGGTTAACTTGCACTGAACTAACTGATTTTGAAATTTTTGTGCAACATTCAAAAAAGCTTAAGGCAATGAACTGGGAAGTTAGTGCAACATTATGGTGGGTACTTTAGTAAAACCCACAAATTTTGGCATAGCTAAATGGAAATGCTTGCCAAGATACCAAGACATCAGATAAAAAAATCATTGTCACCAAGTTCTAGTGAGTCACGTCGAATATTTTATGATGCCTTTGGCTTCAAACATTTTTAATATGCTCTTTATTCCTTTATTTTGAAAAAAGAAAAATAATAATTCCACCACTCCAAACATAAAAAGAAAAAGAAAGAGGGAAAAAAAATTCATCATCATCAGACAGAGAATAGATAATCAGGTAGAGAAAGAAAATCACTGCATTGGTTTCTTAAATCACCTAGCCAAGAATTCTATAATCTATAACTAGCTAGCCATCAGACAGAGAATTCCTCTTCTGCCCATGTTCTTGGAACCAACCAAAGGAGAGAGGTTCATATGAAACCAACCACAAGGTCAAATCCAAATCAAAAGATGATAACGCAAATACCCACAGAATTCTCTTTCTATGGTTGCAAAAAAGAAGGAACTCTCCATATAAGCTTCCATAAATGCACTTTACTAATGTAGCAGAAAAAACCATGATTATGCAGGTGCTGAAAATTACTTTGAAGTATACATCTGAGGCAGAATTGAATACAGCTTCATCTAGCAAAATCCGAAGCATTTCTGGTGGACCCTTGCAGAAAGCCAAAGCATGCGAATTCTTAAGATAATACTTGAGACCAGCAATGTTTCCATTTGCTGTGAACAAGCCATTTATCTCAAACTGAACAGAAGAATTACTCAGTAAGGGATCATTAACAAAAGTGGCATTCAAGGAAGTAATATTATCAACTTTGACTTCATTGGGAAGCTTCTGCAGTAATGTATCAAGCTTTATAATTCCTTCTTTAAGCCTTTCGTTAATAGCTTTTTCTACAACAGACCTAATCTTGCCTTCAAAGGCATCCACCAACCTGCCAAATTTTAAGAAAAAAAAAATTCAGGTGGATTCTCATTGAGAATGAAACAAGATGCAGCCATTGAATCATTAACCAACAATGAATATGCAAACGACTGAGTCCTCAGCCACAAAGAACTATAGAGATTCCAGATGGCCTAGGCCCCATGTAACAACAGTCAGACTGCTGATCTGTTGGATCTCATACTGGATGAGATATGTGCATATTCATGCATCAGCAAACTTAATCTTTTAATCATTGGCCTATCTTCTCATGCGATTTAACTGGTGGATAGACTTCTATCATATCCACCTATTTGGAAGCCATCAATCAGCCGCTTAGCACGTCCCATACAGGCAGGAAGTGTGTATATCCACCTCCAAAATGATGCACCCACATGCTCAAAATTTCTACAGTTACCATGCATATTGTCTAATCACTAGCAAAGGACACCCAGGAGTTAATAGGTGAAAAGCATCATTAAGTAGCTTGTAAATCAGAACCTGGAATGTAGTTGAAGTTCCATAGGAAGCACTAGTCCTCTCTGGACATAAATAAGATTGGCATATCATGAGCAACAACTTCCCTCCAATGACTATTTATCAGCATATAACCTTGCTTGACCAAATGGATACAAAAAAAAAAAAGAAAAAAGAAAGAAGCAATTTCAATTGTATTACCAAACAACTACCAGAAGAAGTTAAATGAGAACTTCTGCAAGATCTTTAAATGCCTTGCATATAATGATAACATCATTCTCTTCTGGGGTGCACGTCATTGGTGTGCCTAGGTGTGCAGCAGTGGTCCTTTGCAGTAAAACAAAGTGATGTAATCAGCCATCATGGGAGCAGCATGAACCCAGTTAGCTTGTTTATTTGGAACAGCATACACTTGTCTATGTACAGAGACAGCATTGATTATTAAGTTGATAGAGCAGCCTAGCCAGTAGTCAACCTTTTTTATGGTCACCCATTTCACAAAGTATTTTAGGTGTAGTTTACTTTCGAAGGCAAATTGCTCCTTAACAGAAGACTACCACAAATGTACATTTATCTTCTGTTGGTAATTGAACATTTTCGTTTCCATATTTATGAAAGAGTAAAAAGTTCAAGTCAGCCCCGATTGAACCTGGAAATCAAATGGAGCAAGGGCCAGACCCAAGGACAATCATGAACAGGTCCAAATTAATAGCCATTTCTTAAACCCATGCAATTATATGCATGCAGAACTTGTTGAACTCATTCAACAAGCTAAAAAAGGGGGGAAAAAACTCTCAACTAAAATGGCTGCTGTCTTTTCCATTAATATTTACCCTCTAAAACATGATGTGGCATGGTATTCATTGTGAAAACCATTAAGAATAGCCTCTAGAAGACATTTAAAATAATCACATACCCCTGATAAAACCAAGATGCTCCACCATTTAATGAAATGAAAATATCTTCTAAATAACAGCTGCATTCCAAGAGAGATAATTTGAGAATCCCACCTTGATCCTTCATGCCTAATGTAAGCCCGACTTCCATGCCTTCAACCTTACCCAGAAGCACTACTGATCAGTTACCTTGTTAAAAGAAACATTGAAGTTGACTACACCATCATTAAGAAGACGAGCTACAAGTGTAGTTGTTGATACACGGGCACCAATTAAAAATGGAAAAGAAAAAGGAAAAAGTGGATAATTTAATGCACTCTCTAGCTTGCACTAATAGAAACTGGAATGGCAAACCTTCAAAGTGAATGTGATAGACTGACAGCTTTGCTTAAAACTTGTGCAATAGAAGGCACTCTGATAGATTAAAAAAAATTAATTGGGGCGTTATTTTAGTAACAGTTGACAACCAAATTTTGATTAGTAAGTCAAATGATACAAGCAAAGAGTTGTTGGAGTGAAACAGAGAAGCATTGATAATTGGGTGTAAGAGTGATTGAGTGTAGTCATCTCCTCTTGTTCATCTTCCAAGGCTTTATTGAAGCTAATAGTTTGACATTTATAAGATTTCTGCATACAGCTGACTACGTAACAGCACCATGATTGAGGCAAATCATCATTCCTGCCAATATGCCACCTCTGTAAGCCATCAAGGCAATGAAAAAAGTGGATATGACTCTTATCAAACATGGCGCCAATCTCATGGGCAGCAACACTTGATATTGAATCTCAGGAGGTCATAATTTGTTGATTTTACCAGAGCGTCCCATCTGCTGAGTAAAAAAACCTGATTCGTACATCATGAGATCATACAGACTTCATTGTATTGATGACCTACCCAGGCGCGCGCGGGCATCGTTGGGGGCGGGGGGCGGCGGGGGAGGAGATGGGATGATGGTTCAACTCTGAAGCAGAGTCACCCCGAAGCCCAGTTTTCAATCATCAAGACTCCAAATTTACCAACATTCCATGTATAAATCAGGCACAAAGCGAAGTTCTGAAAAGATGGAAATTAATCATACCCGAATATCAGCACTCCCACTATCAGATATATCTATCGGAACGAGCCAAGTACGATAAGAGTACTTCCAATCCGTGCTCAAATAGACAGTCCCACCAGACGCGACAATCGCAACACCCGACTCGCCGGGCTGGATGATGGAAGATGAGACGTTGACGCGGGAGAGAGTGATGTTTGTGAGGGAGACATGGACTCTTCCAATGAAAGGGATTTTGATGAATTTATGGATTTCAGAGACATAAAGGGAAGCGAGACTAGAGATTGCCTGCTCAATCAACAAGTCCTTGATGAAGTCCAGGCCCTTTTGAGAGATTGAGAGGGATATGAACCCCTGGCCTTGGGATTCGGCGAGTGGTGTCGATGAGAGGGAGAGAAGAGATGAGAGAATGAGAAGAACAGCGAATGACGAAGCATGTGCCATGTGGAAGGAAAGATGTCTGCGTGGGGAAACTTTGGTATGTGGAAGGACTAAGGCGAGAGAGAGAGAGAGAGAGAGAGAGAGAGAGAGAGAGAATGGGCCGGGGCCCTCCTGGTGATGCATTTCGAACACGGAGGGGAGTAGTTGTTTCATCAGAACCGTTGGTTTTCCTAACAGGGGTGTTTGGGTGGTTCTCCATTGATCGATTCCGTAGGTTCGGCTAGCAGTCGGCGTAGATTGGGGTAATCTTTTCTGATTTCCTTTGTACTGTTTACAGATGCATCGCGGGTCATGCTTTCAACGTTGCTGATTAATAAAACAGAAAAATTTGCGTTTGTTTGGTTGCGCGGAGGAAGTAAATGAAAATTTTATTTGCCTGGTTAAATTTTATTTACCAAAGAAATGGCAATGACGTAAGCCACGATGGCAATACTAAGCTGGCCTAGGGTGGGTTTCCCG
>JAYJMB010028926.1:0-13406 GCA_036873735.1 Pouteria campechiana | reverse complement strand
AAATTTTATTTACCAAAGAAATGGCAATGACGTAAGCCACGATGGCAATACTAAGCTGGCCTAGGGTGGGTTTCCCGATGTCTACCACACTTTAATAATTAAATACATTATGACAAAATACTAGCTGATAAATAATGGAAAGAAAAAGTTATATAATATAAAATTTCTCTAATAACTACTACATCCAATTCAACTCAATGTTTAAACATGTTTGTCATGAAAAGTTTATTTCTTATATCTCAACAAAAATCAAATCAAATAAATTTATTTAAAATCTCTCTTCTCAGCAATCTTCAATCTCAACTCTTACTTCTACTAAGAAGGATCATTTGCAAGAGGAAACAAGAGAGTGGGTACAAAATCCAATAAACAGAAAATATAAATGTAGCACATGTGTCAAAAGAAATCTACAAAAGGCATTAAGAAAATGCATTCTTCTTAATATTTTAATCATCTAACCCAATGTATACCAATATCTAGTGGGTAAATCACTCAAAGAATCATCGGACTAGTTTGGTGGACCACAACATCTAATATAGGGAAATAAATACCATCCCTTTGTTACCGTTCCATCGAACTTTATGATTTGACCAAATTTGGCAATTTCTCTTGATTTCTCATCATTCGACCCATTAATCATAAGGATTATATGGGAATAGGGAATCTAAACATTTCATGACTAATATAGTAGATCGAATCAATCATCTAAGGGACAAAATATAGGCCCTTCAAATCTGTCCACTCAAATCTGAAGATCTACTCATGTTTTGGAAAATCCAATCTGTTCATTGAATCTTAAACACTCAAAACGTGAAAATAGACTATAAGACCATCAAAATCTGACTACTATGGACTCTAAAACTTCAATTTTAATTCTGGTCGTCTATTTCAATTTGGATTTTCTAGAAGGAATAGCCTGTCTGTTCTTCCCTATGGTCAACAACCATTGCTGAACCAGAAAACTCATCACCCTTGCTACTACCCATCATGCCATTACCCTACGCCAGTGCCGCCTAGCTCGGCTGGACAAGCTAGAGTGTATGTCCGGCCTAGTCAGGTGGCTAGTGTGACCTCCTAACCCATATAATTAGCAGTAATCAGATGAAAAATCTGATTTTTATTGTTGGAATATGCAACTGATTAAACCCATCTAACTGTCCAAAAATCTGATAAGGCAGCAACATCTTAAGGCTCTGATTTGGGTCTAATTAAATTAGATAAAGTCTAATTTATTTCTGGTAGATTTTAACACCTTGCTCTCCGGGCGCTACCACCTTATATTCTAAAGAAGGATTTTATCGGAAAGAAGGAGTATACTTCGAAATATAAAGTTTTCGCACCTGTACAATGTCTCTCTTATAATTTCCACACTTCTAATCAATTATACCTTACTAACATAAACAAATACACACCTAGTTGCCACCCAAAATTGTAAACCACATGACAATGGCAATGACTTTACTAGACTTGCATGAAAATACATTCTGACACATCACATACGTTTTGTTCACAATGACATGCTGTTATAATAACCTTATATAGAATTCAAATACAACATAATGTATTTCTTATCAGATTACAATTTGTTGTATAATACGAAGGATTCCAACCCCAAATTCATAAAAGCATCATGAAGACCACCGTCAAATCTTGATCACGAGTACAACCCCCAGTTGGGTTCCCTTACCTGACCTGTCAACTAAAAACCATAGATAAGAGGCGTGAGTCAGGGCGAACTTAGTAAGTAGGTATAATAGAAACAAGAGTAAATAAATCATTGAAGATTTATGATTTAATTCAATACACATCCATTCCCATAACATGCTGAATTCCATGACAATGCGACTCTATTTACAAATCCAATGTGCACATGCCCGCATAATCCAGACTCATATACGCCCCATCCATACACATTCATTATCAACATACTCCCAAGTCATAATAATTATTACTCAAATATCACATACCAAATGCCATTCGGGTGGGTTGACAACCCATGGTGTCATATCATATCCTAATCGTGTCACTTGGGCTAGGCGATACCCCACAAATGTCATATCATATTGAAACCATGCCACTCAGGTAGGGTGACACTCCATGGGTGTCATATTAGATTAGTGCCATCTAGGCAAATAGGCAAATCATTTTGCATCTATACTATCCACACCATGTTCATGTGCCTACAAGGGCACAATGCCAACAATAGCATATCCATACCATTTTCATGCTTGCAAGGGCAGAATTCTAACAAAGGCATATGTTGGTCCCTTACTAATGGTGGCTCAAGAGGGGAGAAAATTGAGCTTTTAAAAATTTTGGTCAAGTTCAAAATGTACTACTAAAATGAAATAGAAAAGATCACATATCTGTAACACCCCTAAATTTAGGGAGCTACTTACTTATATTTAAGAGAAAGATCCTACCAAAAATCCAACAATCTCTCCTGAAATGTGAGGGTTTCTAAACCTATGCATACATTTGATCATCCATGTACACCATATATATCCACAAATCCTCATACATCCATAGTCCCATGGATAAACTAGTAATCTTATGGCATGAAAATAACTAAGAATCAATAATCAATGAATAATGAAAATTTAAACATCTCCTTATACATCATCCACCAATAATGAATCAATCACTGATAAGATACATAATTCACTATAATCACTCTTTAATAGGTAATTAATAGTTAAATAAGGAATGTCACTCTATCGCTGCTAGTTTCTATTTCAGGCACCAACCCTCTGTTGGGCTCCTCCGTCATGCCTAACATCTAAAATATAGAAAAAAAGGGTGAGTCCAGGCAAACTCAGTAAGTTGGGAAAAATTATAAAACCTTATAAATCATGCATAAAGCCACACAAACCAACACATGCCGGTGCAATCATATTTCATTCAATCCAAGCATACTCATAAGCAATTAAACATACAAATGTAATATATCTGGTGCTATAAAGGCCACCACTTAGCCACACAGGCTTTGTATGCCATACAAGCAATCTATTGGTCACACAGATCATCCATATGCCACACAGGCAACACCATAGCCACACAGGCAATCCATATGCCATACAGGCAACATCATAGCCACATAGGCAATCCATACGCCACACAGGTAACACCATAGCCACATAGGCTCATCATGTATATCATACATACATCCACATGAACTCTACTACCATCTCATACTCACACATATCAGATTACATGAACAAAAGTAATCTCAATAAAATAAGTAACAATCTATTCAAAACATCAAATGCATGTGGTAAATTTAAGTACAAAGCACATTCCATAAACACATCTCAAATCATTAATAAACATGATAACTCACGGTGCCTGTATGTGCTAATATACTCAATCACATATAATTTGGTAAGAAACCTACTTACCTCAATTAGAAATAGTTTCCACAATCCTTTTAGCCCAACATTATCTTTTTATCAAGAATCACTGGGTCCTACATTACCAAATGCACAAAGTTTATTCTTAACTTGCTCATCGATCATCATATATAACTTCATGCTACTACATTCATGCACAATCTATTTTTATCTTTTATTTTCACTTTAATCCCAACATAATCTACTTAATTGTATTCTAAACAAATGGCAAAAATCATGCAACTTCATCCTACTTGCAAATAATCCATTTACTTAAGTATTTCCTTGAACACTTCACATGCACTTTTAATTTGCCTTGTTTAGCAACTCAACTCACATGGACTTCATTCTTATTCACATATACTAAATCCTTAACATAATTTTCATGTTAATTACTTTATAACCATACTTATTTATTCACCATAATTAATTTGAAAACACATCTCAAATTCTTGTACTTCTACACTTATATTTTTCACAAACACCTTGCATGCATGACATAAAACATAATTTCCATCCATTCTAATTAATCCCTAATGTAATTAACCCTATAGAAATATCATTTAATTATTTTTTAATAAGAAATTAAGCCTAAATAGATTATATACATGCATTCATGCTCAAACAGTCCATTTTTGTGATTTAAGTTGCAACCAACATTCTTGTGCTCTAATTCAACTTTCCACCATCTAAATCATTTCTAATCATGATTATCATTCTCTAATCATCACTTAACATTACTCATCATTAAAATATACTTAAATAGATAATTAACTCATTAATCTTGTTCAAATAGCTAGTACATTATTGAAGTCATGTCTAAACATCATGTAGATACATTTTCACAAATAGTTTGTATGCATAATATATGTTTATCATTTCTTTTTTTTCAGCAATAATTATCTCCTAAACTATAAAAATCACATAATCAATCAATAATTAGCATTTATTAAGTATTAAATCAATTTCAAATAGATTCATCAAGCAATACACGCCCAAATAAGGCCTTCTAGTTAGGCCCCCATGTTCTATTGTGGATAGCAATATGGCACCAAATCATGCCCATAATCACTCTTTTCTCTTGCTAATTTCATTTAGATTAGATTCCCCATTAAAGGATAAAATTTTATATCCCTTTATTAACCCAAATTACCCTACACAACTAGCAATCTACCCTAATCAAAGCATAACCATAAAATTAGAGATGACAGACTTGCTTACCTTTAATTCTTAGCTAAAACCCAACTTTTTCTTCTTGATCTTCCTCCCAAACAGCAAGGTCACCATCCCAACAGCTTCTCCTCTTCACCATACATGTCCAAAATCGATGAGAGTTGGGTGGGTACGAATTCTACTTGAAACTTATATAGGTTGGTTTTCAAAGTTCACTAATAAACTTATACAGGTTGGTTTTCAAATCTCATTAACAACTTATATGAGAAAATAATAAATCAAAGTGTACATAATTGAATACCTCTTGATATGCAAAGTGCATGAAGTATAATGATAAAAACACAATAAATATGGCATTAATGAATAATAAAGATTAGACTCAAAGTGCTGATGAATGATTGTCTTTGAATGCTTGTTGGAATGTGGCACAATGGAGCTAATTTCATGGGGTTAAATTTGAGAGCTTTTGTAAAATTCTTAAGTGAACATTTTTATATCTCTCTTGTTCTTAGATCTATGTTTTCCAAACATTTAAATCTTTCTTTTATAAGCTATTGAAGAAGCCTTAACTATTATGATTATTTGAAGCAGCTTTTCTACCGTTTGAAAAAGAGAACTCAAGGCCTTGTCGTTATCTTCTTCTTCTGTCCAGCTTCAGTGTCATTATCTTCTTCTTCTATCCATCTTTATAACTTCTGAGATAAGAATTCAAAACTTCTGAGCTGCTTCTACTTATCAGTTACCATTGTGCGTTTAATGCAGAGCTTCTAATATAAGTCTTTAGAATTTATGAGGATTGATTTTGGTTGCTGATAGTCTTAATGGTCACATTTTTGCTTTTGATAAGCCCTTTGAAGCTTGAATCTTTGTTTTTGATGAACTTCTTAGGTCTGGGCTTTTTGAAAATGCCTTTGAATATATTTTGAGTTGCCTTTGAACAACTTTTGAGCTGCTTCTTAGAAACTTCTGAGGCTTTCTAAAGTGTACATTTTGCCTCTGATATGCTTCTTGAAACTTGTCTTAGATTTTGACCAAAGCATTACTTTGAATTTGCTTTTGACTCCTGTTTTTATAACTTCTAAGCTAGTGGCAACAACAATATTTCTACATAGTCAATCATTTTAGATCTTTTTGAAGGCTGAATATTATTTCTGATACATTCATCAGTCATGTTCTTGCTTCCGATAAACTCCTGAAGAGTTTTGAATGATTGAATTATGTTTCTGATGAACTTCTTAAGTTTGGGCCGTTTGAAGATGCTTTTTTGAACTATTTCTGGAGACATGAGAAATATTTTGGAAATGATTCTGAGGCTCGTGCCTTATCTTTGAAGAGATTTGAAATAACTTCTGATGGGGTTCTAAGTTCAAAAACTTCTTTTGAACTTATAAGCTTCATTATTATCAATCTTCTAAGATATTATTTTTGAAGTTCTTTTGACAAACTTCTGATTGAAGAAATTATTTTTGAAGTAGAGCATTCTACTTCTGATTGTAAGGAGCATGATTCTGTATTGCATCTAAGATGTTTCTGAATGCATAAGCTTCCTCTGAATTGTTTCTAAAGTTCTTCTGTTGAACTTCTGATTGTAGAAACATCTTTTGCATTACTTTTGAGTAAAATTTGAATGTATTCAGAAGTTCTTATTAATAAACTTCTAAGTGCAAAAATACCATTCTGCATTGCTTCTGCATCGGTTCTGATTTACTTCTAAACATATTGAGAAGTTCTCACCGATGAACTTCTGAGTACAGAAACATCATTCTTCTTAGGGTACTTTACTTCTGAGGTCATTCTAGATAGCTTTTGAGCTGCCTCTAAAGTGCGAGATTGCCTTAGAGTTAATTCTAAAGCTTATGCCTTATCTTCGAAGAGGTTTCGAGTTATCGTTGAAGGTGTTCTAAAGTACACCTGTGTACTTCTGAACTTTATGCCTTGTCTCCCAAAAATTTAGAGTCGTCTCTGAAATCCTTCTGAGTATTTTTGAGTAGCTTCTTGGCTTCATGCCTTGTGTTTTGAATTACTTTTGAAGTGTTCTGTATTGCTTCTTAGCATTATGCATTATCTCTAAAATGCTTCTGATCATTTTCTGAAATGATTCTTGGCATTACACATTGTCTTTGAAATACTTCTAAACATTTTTTGAAATACTTTTTATCTTCATGCCTTATCTTCTAAAATACTTTTGAGTATTTCTGAGTGGCTTCTGAGGATTGGAATTAATCTTAAAGTTACTTTTGATAACATTCTTAGTTTCTTATGAGATTTTGACGAGGTTCTCAGTAACTTTTGAAATTCTTCTAAAGCTTCAGAAATGGTTCTTATGCTTATGCCTTGTTTCTGAATGCTTCTGAAACTTGGAATTTTTTCAAAAATATTTGTGAAGTTTGAGTGTTTCTATTTGAGCATTCTTTTAAATTACTTTTCTTTGAAGTCTTAATATGATATGCTTTAGACTTAACAATTACTCCCTTAGCAAATTAGTGTTGCTGTTAAACATACTATCTTAAATAGCTTGATTTTGATGGTGAACATTCTTAACCAGATATGTTTTGATGATGAGCAAAGACATGAGTGAACCATTATGGTACTACCAATTCATTCTCAAGCATTTTTCAGAAATATTTTCCTAACTTAACTTGAGAATAATCTTCATGATGATCAAAAGAAGAAACTAAGTAAAGGCTTATGAAAATTAAGTATATAAATTGCATATATACTTTAAACAAGAAAACGGAAAGCTTAAAGACGACAGAAAAGCTTTTGAAGTCATCATGATATATTTTGGAGTTATTAAGACATGCTTTGGAGTCAACAGAAGCCTTTGGAGTCATCATGGTATGCTTTAGAATCAATAGTAAAGCCTTTGGAGTTGTCATGATATACTTAAGAATCATCAAGTATATTTTGGAGTCTTTAAAATACTTTCAAAGTCAATAAGACATGCTTTGGAGTCTTCAAGCATACTTCGAAGTTAATCAGACATACTTCGGAGTTCATTAGACACACTTCGGAGTTAATCAAACACACTTCAAAGTTAATCAGATACGCTTCACTTCGAAGTCATGAAGATACGCTTCGGAGTTATGAAGATAACCAGACACACTTCAGAATCACGAAAATATACTTTGGAGTCAACTAGATACACTTCAGAGTCTTGAAGATATACTTCGGAGTTAACCAGACATGCTTCGGAATCTTCAAAATATACTTCGGAGTCAATGAACATACTTCGGAGTTAGCAAGAAAATTTTTGATTTGTCAAACCTTACTTCAGAGTCATTATTTCTAAAGCATCAAAGGTTCAGAGAATCTAAACTCCTCTCTTCAAAGAACTAGTGTAAGTAAAAAGGACTTCCACCACTTCAGAGAAACTAAAGTTAGTTTGTCGGTGCATCCAAAATCATTTCTCTAATACATTGACTGTTTACTCGCCACTTCGAAGGAACCTAAGAAGTTGCTTGGGAGCATTCGATACTCATGTGAACATTAAGAGAAGAAAATTCAGTGACAAAGTATAAAACCAATACCAGATTGTTGTAAAGTCAGATATCAAACAAAATGTAGGGTGAAGAAAAATATTTTTGAACATTTGAAAGTCTGCAACAATCAGCAATGGAAAAATTCTCTCAACCTATAAAAGATGCATTTAGATACAATAAAGAATATATATGAAAAATATAAAAAGTTTTGAGTATTCAAAATCTTCTTTCAAAGTTCAACTCTAACGGCAACAACTCTGTCAGAGCTTTCAAAGTTTAAATCACTTCTCAATCAATGAGTTTAAATCTCTTATTCTCATTGCTTACTTATTTACTTAAAGTCTTTGAATTTATGTACAAGTTTACATAAGTAAGAGGTATTAATCTATATGCTTCTTTTTAGTATTCGATAACATAAGTAAAGTGCTTGGCGTTTATATATTGAGATAAGCAATTAGGAAAGGTGAGTTTTGAAAACTAACAAATTGTAAAAGTTTCTTGTTAGCTTGGAAAACCAGTAAGTTAGTTGCTGAGCTTGTAAGAAAACTAACATGTATTTGATCAGGTTGATCAAGGTGTTAGTGGAACCCAAGATCAAGAGAGAAAACTGACTCAAAAAGTAGAGTAGGAACCTAGGAAGGGCCGAACCACTATAAAAATCTTGTATTGTGTGCTGTGCAAATTATTCTATTTATTTATTTAGCACTTTGATCTTTTGTTTTGGCTAAAAATTTTAAAAGCTTAATTTAGCTACCCTCTTGAGATACCATTGTGTAAGGGACCAACAAGTGGTATCATAGCAGGCTTCACTAGTTAAATTTTAATTACCAACATATTAACTTGTGAAGAGATTCAAATGGCCAGTATATTCCACAATACATGTGCTGAAGGATAATCCACTTCCAGACTTGCTTTATTCAAAGGAACCAATTATGGGTATTGAAAAATGAGAATGCAAAATTTCTTCACTGCCATCGATTATCAATTGTGGCTTATAGTAAAAAATGAAAAGAATGTCACTAACATGGAAGACAAATACACTTCAGAAGATATTCAAGCAGTAGAACATGATGCTAAGGCAAAGAACTGCCTCTATTGTGCACTAACCTCTTCTGAGTTTGAAAAGATTTTTGTCTGTAATTCAGCTAAGGAAATCTGGGATAAACTTAAGGTAGCACATGAAGGTACAAATCAGGTAAAAGAAACTAAAATAAATCTCCTAGTGCAGGAATATGAAGCCTTTTCTACGAAGGAATTAGAAAACATTTCTAAAAATTTTGAAAGATTTTAGAAAATCACCAATAGTTTAAAGAACTTAGGAGAAAAATACGAAGAACCCAAACTATTAAATAAAATCTTGGGATCTCTGCCTAGATACTGAATGCCTAAAGCGACTGCTATATAGGAAGTAAAAGATCTAACAAAGGTGACAGTAGAAGAACTCATAGAATCACTCATGACCATAAAGTCCTAATGCAACAAAAAGCACTAGATGAAGTCAAAGGCAAGAAAACAATAGCTTTACAAGCAGAATCAGAGAATGAAGCATCTTTAGATGAAGACTCGACTAGTGAAGATGATGAGAATATAACAATGATAACCAGAAGATTTAGAACCATGCTTAAGAAGAAAAGATTTAGAAATAATTCCAAAACTTCAAAAGTAAATATAATAAAAAGGAAATTCCAATCTGTTATAATTGCAGCAAGCCTGGGCATGTGAAATTTGACTGCCCAAAATCAGATAACAAGCAAGGAGATAAGAAGAAAAGGTACAACTCCTATTTTGACAAAAAGAATATTTCTAATAGTAGAAAATTTAGAAAGAAGATGTAAGATATGGTTGCATAGGAAATGCCAAAAAACATGATGCAAGAAAGATCGAGTGAAAAAGAAGAAGAAAATGAAGCTCAATTTAGCTCACTCAGCTCGAAAGAAAATGGTAAGGAAGAGCATCATATAGGAATAAGCTTTATAGTCATCCACAATGATGAGGTAAATTTGAAACCTAAAATTTCTAATTTTAAAGAATTACTAGATGAACTGTATTTAGATTTTAAAACATTAAAAGCTAAACACAAGGAAACTAAAAGAGAACTTGAAAGAATAATTAATGAATGCTTCAAATTAAGACAAGAGAATACATTGCTCAAAACTGATCAAATATAAATACAGAATTTGAGTAAATTGAAGAAGAAATCATGTTCTTAGAAGAACCTTAATTTTTACCTTATTTAAACTTAAAACAAAGAAAGATATAGGAAGAAAGAAAATCATAAAAAAATAAGAACCCAAATAGAATATGATTTGGATTCCTAAAACAGTTGCTAAAGTTATAAATGCAACTATATATCCAGAAAACAGATTAGTAGCATCAAAAAAATAATGAGTGCCAAAATATTCTACTACTAACCCATCTGGACCCATTCCTAAATGGGTACTAAAAGTTATAACTTAATTTTATTATTGCAGGTGTGTTTGAGAGCCATAAAGAATAACAAGTGGTACATTAATAGTGGTTGCTCAAAACACATGACAGGAGAAAGGGAGCTGGTCATAGAACTAAAAGCTAAAAACGGAGGAATAATCACCTTTAGGGATAATAGAAAAGGTAGAGTGGTCAGAATTGATAAAATTAACCAACCTTCCTTTATTATAATTTCAAATGTTTTACTAGTAGAAGGATTAAAACACAATCTTTTAAGTGTAAGTCATTTTGTGATAATGGTTACAAAGTTGTATTTGAATCTCATTCTTGTTCAATAATAGATAATTCAAATTCAGTTGTAGTTCTTGGAAAAAGGCATGGAAATGTATATTTGGTAGATTTAAATGATATCCAAGTCAAATGTCTTGTTGTAGATGACAATGAACAAAAAATTCATTGAAAGATCATATAACAAAGATCTAGTTGTTAGCTTACCAAAACTCAAATTTGATAATAAATTATATGATGCTTGCATGAAAAGTAAGCAAGTAAAAGAATCATTCAAGTTAAATAAAAAGTATATACCACCAAACTCCTTTAGTTGTTACATATGGATTTAGTTGGACCAACAAGAATAAGAAGCCTTGGAGGAAAACATTATGCATATGTTATTGTAGATGACTTTAGTAGATTTACCTAGATAATATTTCCAACATCTAAAGATGAAGCTTTTTCATTCTTTGAAGTATTTTCCAAACATGTACAAAATGAACAAAGCTCTTATATAGTTACCATAAGGAGTGATTATGGTAGAGAATTTCAAAATCATAGATTTATTGATTTCTGTGAAAATAATGGAATTCTTTATTAATGAAATCTTTGCTAGATCTATAGTCAACAAAACTCCATTTGAATTATACTATGGCAAGAAACTAAATATTTCATATTTTCATACTTTTAGTTATAAGTGCTTTATTCTTAATAATGGCAAAGAAAATTATGGCAAATTTGAAAGAAAATCTGATGAAGGTATTTTCTTAGTTATTCCATTGTTAGCAAGGCATTTAGAGTCTACAACATGAAAAATAAGATTGTAGATGAGTCCATTCATGTAAAATTTGATAAAAGTACTAATTCCTCTAGTAGGTTAAATGATTTTGATGATGAGATAGGAGAACTAACAACATCAGTGGAGAAAACAAAAATACAAGATAAAGAAAGAGAACATCCCCGATAAAAAATGGAGATAGATGAAGAAGAAATAGATGATAGACCATCCATCAGTGAGGTAAACAATGAAGGTAACAATACTTTTCCTAAAGATTGGAGGTCCATGCATGATCACCTTGAAAGTCAAATAATTGGTGATTTATATGATAAAGTCAGAACTAGATCTTCTTATCACCAAATATGTGACAATTTTGCTTTTATTTTTCAATTAGAACCAACTTGCATAGAACAAGCTTTATAAGATGAAAACTGGATTTTAGCCATGCAAGAAGAATTAGACTAATTTAAAAAAAATAATGTGTGGACTATTGTTCTATGACCTAATCATCAATTTGCTATAGGAAGTAAATAGGTCTTTAGGAACAAATTAGATAAATATGGAATTGTAGTAAGAAATAAAGCAAGATTAGTAGTAAAAGGGTACTGTCAGGAGGAAGGTATTGATTTTAAAGAGTCGAATGCCCTTGTTGTAAGAATTAAAGCCATTAGAATACTTCTTGCATTTGCATCTTATATGAACTTCAAGTTATATCAGATAAATATAAAGAGTGCATTCTTAAATGTAGTTATTAATAAAGAGGTTTATGTAAAACAACTACCTGAGTTTGAAAATCCTCATAACCTAAATCATGTGTTCAAACTTAAGAAAGCCCTCTATGGTTTAAAATAGGCTCCCAGATCTTGGTATGAAAGGTTAAGCAAATTTCTCATTAAGAAAGGTTTTTCAAGAGGCAAAGTTGACATTACTCCCTTTATTAAGCATGCAACAAAAGATATTCTTATAGTTCGAGTTTATGTTGATGACATAGTATTTGGTGCAACTAATGAAAATCTTTGCAAAGAATTTTCCAAGATAATGTAAGGAAAATTTGAAATGAGCTTGATGGGTGAATTCAACTTCTTCTTAGGATTGTAAATAAAGCAGATAAAAGAAGAAATTTTCATTCACTGAGTCAAATACACAAAAGAACTGCTAAAGAAGTTGAACATTGAAGATGGGAAAAGGTACGAAATGCCAATTAGTACATCAATAAAAATGTACAAAGATGAAAAAGGTAAATCTGTTTACCAGAAACTTTATAGAAGCATGATAGGATCTCTGCTATTTAATAGCTAGTAGACCTGACATATTGTTTAGTGTATGCATGTGTACTAGATTTCAATCAAATCCAAAAGAGTCACATCTTGTTGCTGTAAAAAGAATATTTAGATATCTTTTAGATATACTAAATCTTTGATTATGGTATCCAAAAGGTTTAGATTTTAATTTAATAGGTTACTTAGATGTAGACTTTGCTGGATATAAAGTAGATAGATGGAGTACCTTGGGATCATGTCAATTTCTAGGAAGCATGATTATTTCATGGTTTTCTAAGAAATAAACATTAGTTGCATTATCAACTGCTAAGGCTGAATATGTACCAGTAAGCAACTGCTATGCTAAGATCCTATGGATGAAACAATAATTAGACAATTTTGGCCTTAACTTTATTGATATACTTATCAGATGTGACAACACAAGTGCTATAAATCTAGCCAAGAATCCAGTTTTACATTCTAAAACTAAGCATATAAAAATCAGGCATCATTTTATTAGGGACCATTTTCAAAATCATGACATTTGCTTAGAATTTGTCCTAATTGAAAATCAGTAGCAGATATTTTTACAAAACCACTTCCAGAAGAAAGATTTAACATGATAAGA
>JAYJMB010028915.1:20109-34179 GCA_036873735.1 Pouteria campechiana | reverse complement strand
GATAAAAAGAGTTATAAAATAATATAATAAGAATATGGGGAACTGAACCATAGATCTTAGTCTAAAAATTCACTTCTTTTACCACCGCCAGGCTATACCCCTTGATTTGGCTTTTTATTATATTGATATCATTTAAATAGAGTTTTAATTTTTAAAACCCTTGAACCAAAACCATGATGGAGCAAAACAGCCAGGGAATGGTTCATGGTCAAACTGCTCAGGCTGGTCAGGATTTTAAAACACTAATACAGATGCATAATTACCAGTTGAGTTAACTAGCATGCTGCATACTCTACCATTTATCATGAATGGTCAACTAGGGAATTGGAATAAAACAGAAGGAATTTTTCATTGAGAGAACAATTGCTCAAACATTTTTTAATGAGTAAGGCCAATGCAGCCTTAATAGTGAAAAGTTCAATGGTGTACCTTTCCAGAATTTTCCTTATTACCAACAATAGTTTGACAAGCAAGCCTCCAGGAATCAGGTTTCTGCATATAAACCAAAGAAAAGTTATCAGATAAAAGAAACCCATGAGGGCAATAGACTTATCAATACTCTATAAATCTACCTTATCTAGGAAACATGAAGGTAACAAGTTTAAGCCAGAACGATGCAATGCTAAGAAATAAGGCAGCAACTTGGGCAGATCAGGAGAAGGGAAAAAAAAAAACGTTATGAAAAATGATGAGTGAATAAGGACTGGATAGGAGATAGCCAAGAAGATGTCTAGAAAAAAAAAAAAAAACTATCGAGCAACATGAATACTTAAAACGATAACCTGATTAGCATGGTTTCTAGTGTGCTTAGGAAACCGGGGATCACCTGAGTAAGGAGGGGAAATCAGATCACTCATAGGTCATGGTAAGTGATGGGATGACCAAATGTGTCTTCAAAATATACAGTTCCCATTCTTCTGTTGGGTTAATTGAAATGCACCACAATTGCATTCTCACAGCTCCTTTCCAACTTGAAACCACCCAGAGGCTAGAATTCCTACTCCATGAAATGTCATTCCCCAAGAATGATCATCTTTCAAACCCTTGAACCCATTCCCTGCGATTCGCAACAACAAACACAACTTCCCAGTGCCATGAAAACTGGATCACGGGATTCATTCTTTATTCCAATTTATTTTAATGCACCCACACCCCCCTAAAATGACATTGGCCAGGGTAAAGGAAGGAACTGGAGGCTCCTTTCACTTTAACAAGGTCAGGGCATTGGAATGAAATGAAATAATTGGTAAAATAGCATTTAGACGTGGAGCTCAAAAATCTGGTACCAGGTGAAGATGACAATACAATTATTTAATTTATCACAATGCCATTTTCTATACCATCTAAACAGATAAAAGCAAACTGAAGCATGGCTTGTGATTGCCATGCCTTTTTGAGATACCGAAGCTCTGTATTAGTTCTTTCATTCAGCAGATCTTTGCCATCAAGAATCTGCACATAAAAATAATTATATTGAGCTAGAGATTATGATCTCCAAGAAAAAGTATAAGCACGTAGGCTGGTCTATAACAGAAACTCCATTTTTTGATCATGAATATAGTATTGCAATAACAGAAAGTGCTTGGTCATAGGATTTGACTATCTTCATAAGAAAGAAAACATAAGAATATCCAGATGAATGAC
The DNA here is from genome assembly GCA_036873735.1 of Pouteria campechiana. Lineage (NCBI taxonomy): Eukaryota > Viridiplantae > Streptophyta > Magnoliopsida > Ericales > Sapotaceae > Pouteria > Pouteria campechiana. The sequence continues at coordinate 32,535 of JAYJMB010028915.1, read as the reverse complement.
AAAATAGCAACGACATAAAATAACAGAGTAACTATGAATTTCTCTTTCAAAAAGATGATGAGTGGGTTTTGTACTGTTTGATTAATTTGTTGGATAATAAATACAATGTTGGGCTTATATGTGAATAATTATGTGTTGTGGACTATCGCATAAGGTTAAGCACATTCAAAGTGATATATTAAGTTTTGGATAATTTAGGCTTTAATGTATTTGATAGGGTGTAGGGCTTTAATGCGTAGAGATTTAAGGGTAATTTCTATTTTTATAATGGGCTAAAATAGAAATACAAAAAGATAACACGTTAGTACGCGTAAGTTATCTATTTATAATGGTTATGGTCCCTGGGTCACATGTGTATTACTTTCGTTCTTTTTGGCATCCCATCATCAGAGAGAAAACTGAAAGAAAAGCTAAAGGGTTTTATTAGGGGAACACATGTTGATCTAAAATGCCAACCACACGGTTTTAAATAGCAATAAACTATTATGGATTCAGGTACGCTTCCGTTTATTTGTTTATTAGTTTTTGATGATATAACATAAATGTTCTTGAGATTTATATGATGGTTTTTACAAAAGAAATTATCCCAACATAATGCTCTCTTCCATGGGGACAAAACCGTTGGGTTTGAGGGCAAGATTGGATCCAGTAACAATTATCTCACACACATTTCAATACCTTATTACATTTAAACACTTTGAAGAAAAATGAAATCAAAACTAACAATACCTCCACAATACAGGTGCCACAGCTTCCACCACCACCGCAGTTCATCACTTTTCCCTGGCAAAATCAGAACTCTCAAGAAATGTGTATGAAAGCACCAGAGACGCATATCCAGCATGCAGTTGATTATGAGTAGATCCGCCTATGTAACTGTGTATACCAGTCCTCATTAGTCATTAGAGTGAGCAATAAGACTGGATATGAGTCTTGCTCGCTCAAGCTGCGTCCGAAGTAAAAGGATTCACACCAAATTGGGTAGTGCTCTACTCACCACCACCATCTGATCAGAAACAGATGCCCCAAAAGAGATTGCTATGTTTAGTTAGCATGGAAGCACCATAAAAGTCCAGTGTTGTAAATGCAGGTGTGTGTTTGTTTCAATATACAAGGGCCGCAAAAGCCTCATATATGCAAAAGATGTGCAGAAACCAAACCAGCGACGTGTACGGTTCTGGTCGGCTCGTTCCCGCATGCGCACTTTAGAATTCCCCAACTACAGTCAACTAACACGCGCAGCTGGCGCACGTTAAGAGCGAATTTGATAACTTACGTAGGCGGCGTAGAGCTCGATCTTGCTGTCGAGCATGATGCTCCTGAGAAGCTTCTCTCCGCTCGCAGCAGAAGCTCTGTCCACCGGATAAGATCCATCTGCCCCCCGCTTTGCCTGTTTTTACATTCCAAACCCCGCCAGATAAAAAAATTAACAAATAATTTCCAAAAAAATGAAAAAAGGGAAAATGCGAGGAGGAGGAGAGAAGACAGCACGTGCCCCTAGAAATTCTAGCTCGATTTGGGGCTTCTCCGGCGGGGAATTGGAGGGATCGGCTACGGTACGTGAGATGGAGATGGTGCGGTTCTTTCTGTAATTAGAAGGGAATGAGAGAGGCATTCTAGGAATATTTCTGGCGTTTCTGGAGAAGGAGATTGCTACGGGCTGCTGGAGAGGGAGGCGTGCGGTGGTCATGGCGGATGCTCGTTGGCCGTTGCTTGCTCTGGTATTTCCGGAAAGAAAGTGGTGATTAAAGTGGCAAAAAGGGTAATTTGGTCATTTAACTGGGCAGTTTCAAGTGGCGGGCATGCAGCAGAAACTGCTGGATATGCCACGTGGCAACATTTGATCCCAGTTTTCTGCTGATCGTTAATCCTATCGAAGTCCCAGTCCCGGCGTCCCGTCCATGCTCAGGAGAGCACTGCCTACGGATTTTTTAAAATTTTAATTTAATTTACCCAATCGAGATATTTTTAACATAATTTATTTACGTTTTATTAAAATAAGTGAAATAAAAGACTTTTTTGAGTTATTTGCGATCTTAAAGGGTCCATATTCGGCTGTATCATACACTATCTGGTGCTTTACAGATGCGTTTTATAATTAGGCAAACAAAAAAAAAAAAAGAAATCTTTACTCTCATTTAAGCTTGATAAGTTTTAAGAAATAGTTAATTTCTACTGTCTTTAATTAGATTGGCTCATCCGAATTTTTAATTTAGCTGATTTTTATGAAATTAAAAACTATAGTTTTTAAAATATTTTTAGCATTATATTAACCTAAAATGATGCAACCTTTACCTTGCATTTGAGAATGTGTAATCGTTTTATTTGGTTTTGACGAGGAAGGATAGATAATTATTAAAAAAAATAGTATTATTATGGGAATTTTTTTTTTCCTTGCGAATTTGCCCACAACTCGTAATTTCAAAATGGCAGGAGGACAATGCAAAATGGCCCTGCACCTTTCCAGGATTTCCCAAGGTGAAAGATGCTCCGGCTTTTCATCCAAAGCAACAATGTTTCCCGCTCAAAAAATTACGAATTAGCTTGCATAATCCACCAACTGCCCATTCAAAATCCTGGCCATTTGTCTGGTGGGCCAAAAAAGGGAGAAAAATTCAATAAAAATACATCCGATCTTGCCCTCAAATAACTATTTTCGGAAAAAAAACACAGCAAACGGCCTCTATTTAACCATGGTTTATCATAAATCAAACGATCCAGAATTTTCCCTTCCCATTTACGTCCATATATAAAAATATCAGAAAAATATTAGGTTGCACGCCTAGATCAAAACTTCAGGTTGCTCCCATTCCACGAGTGCACGAGCATCAACTATCGACGCCTGCCAGAGTATCCAACGCCTTCTCTTTGCGTCGCATGAATATGGCCACTGACCTTTGAGGGTAATTTCGTAAATAATGAGACCACTTGATGGCCGTTTAAACGCCACCTATTTTCTCCCAGTACTTCAGCAGGCGGAGAAGCTTATTCGCACGAAAGCCATTTCTCACCTGTTTTCAGACTAGCATTTTCTCAGACGGACGGAGAAGAGCAAGAAAAATCCATCGTTTCCATAGCCCTAGCCAGCTTTTGGATCAAAGCTGCAGCGCGTCTCCGGATTCAACTGATACAGCCCTAGAATCTGAGAATGGTGGGCCCACTAGCTGGCTTGCAAGATCATCTCAAGCTGGCGCGGGAGTATGCCCTAGAAGGCCTCTACGACACCTCCATCATCTTCTTCGACGGCGCCATCGCTCAGATCAACAAGTAATCTCTCCCGCTCTCCCACTCTTTCCGTCCTTCCATAGGTTTCGATTCGCATTTCCCACAATCGGATTCGGTTTTAGAAATTGTTCTAGGACTTGGTAGAATTTGATTTGCGATTGTTAAGTTCGTGGCTTTTTTCGTTTTTGTCGTTCTGCGAAAGTGGAATGCTGCTCAAATGGTTACTGCATGAGTGGATAATTGCTCGAATTTTGTTTTTGGACAATCCTTGCTGCCCGACTGGTGATTCAGTGTTTATGTGGCAGGGGTTCAGATGAGATGAGAGAGAGGGCAAGAGAAGAACGTTTACAATCTAAGGCAGCTTGCAAAACCTTATCCACTTGCAATTTTATTTCTGAAGTTTTGAAAATACAGTGTCTTCTTTCTTGATAATCGTTACTGGCACTTATCTATGCGTCTCTTCCTTTCTAGTTTTGATTACACAGAGGTGTAGGCTGAACTCTTGCTGATTTAGAAACCGGGTTTGTTTAATAAGAGAGAATGGGTGAAAACAATTGCACCTTTGTATGGTTGCATGACATTTTCACCAGCTTTAAATCTGAGATTGGACTTACGATGCGCCAAAATTCTTTTGGAAGCTTGGTTTGTGGTTTCACTCGTGTATTTATGGTGTACAATTCTCTCTAGGTCATGTGGATTCTTAATCTACATGTCACATTTGTGTGATTACTGACGCTTACTTATGAGAATATCTGGTGATGATACATTTCGGGTCCTTTCCGGCACTGCCATTACTGATTACTTAACTTAAAATGAATATTTCTTCCTGAAAGATTTGTGTAGTAGTTGCAATATCCTCTTGTATTTCCTACAATGGACATCTCATTTTTTTCAAATGATATTTATATATGGACATGTCTTACGTGGGTTTTCTAGTTCCTTCCTAATTTCCCTGTCTATATCTACCCTAACATATGTTTATGCCTTTGAATGTACATGCATTGCTTCTGAACTTCATCCTCTTTTGGTATCAGTCATGTCTAACAAAAATGATTCTTGATTCAACTATTTGCTGTGTGAAATTATTTCTTTTCTCATATGTCTATTGCATTCCGAGCAGCTCTCAGACTTTTTTTATGATAACTAAGCAATATAGAATGATACCATTAGAAAATTGAAAGTGAACTTCAGACCTGTTACCTGTCAGTCAAAATTCCTTTAGAGATTGGTTTATGCCTTAAATCTCATCTTCTGGCAGGTCTAATGTCATTTATGATAATCATATTCCTCTCTTAATTTTCCCCTGGTTTCTCTGTTTCAGGCACCTGAGCACACTGGATGATCCTCTGCTTCGTACAAAATGGATGAACTGCAAGAAGAGCCTTTCTGAGGAAATTGATATGGTTAAACAGTTGGATGCAGAAAGAAGGTCCTTCAAGGAAATTCCTGGGATCGGACGATCTTCTTCTCCGCCGATCCATGTTAAATCAGGAGGCTTTGTCTTTCAACCACTGGATGAGTATCCTACTTCTTCAGGTGCCCCCATGGATGACCCTGATGTTTGGAGACCGCCCAGCCGGGACACCCAAGGAAGCAGGAGGCCTACTAGGGCAGGTGTGAGAAAGTCTACACAAGATGCAACATGGGCCCGTGGTTCAACTCGGCCGGGAACTGTTGGTCGTGGAGCAAAGTCTAGCACGTCAAGCAGAACTAACTCTGGAGTTCGCTCATCAACTGCTTCAGGACTGCCTGCAAAGAAAGCCACCAGCTCTAGCAAATCCAATGCTAAAACAGATTCTGTGGTTAGCTTCGTTGTCTTCTTATCTTTCATATTCAATATTTTCAACTGCATTTGTAGAGCAGTTGATAATGTTATCAGAACTGGACCAGTGCTTGAACTGATTTCCAATATTTTCAACCGATTTTCTTTTTTTTGAAAAAATTAAAAAAATACTTAAAAAAAATCTAAACCATAGATATTAATCTAAATATATATATATATAATTTGTACAATAATATACTATTTTAATTCATCATTTTATTTTGTTGGTAGTATCAAAATAAACTTTTTTTTTTAATTGGACCGAACTGGTCAACTGACCGGTTCACAGTTGAACCAGTCTGACCAGCTGGTCCGGTCCGGTCCGGTTTTGATAACGATGGTTGATAATAAATATGCAACATACAGTATGTACAGCTTGTATTATATCTTTCCTTGCAGATGATTGAGGTTTTTTGGGTTGATTCATTGATCAATGCAAGTTACTGGTCCTCACTACGCAATAAAATGTTAGCTTTTGAATATGAGAAACATATTTTATTTGTTATCAATACATTCTTTTATTTTTATGCCTTTGTAGCTAGTCGTCCTCTTACAATAGCTTAATTGATCCTTTGTGTGTTGTGGATGCAAATGTTAATGTTACATGAGGCCATCCTTTTTATGTTTGTGGAGAGATGTGCTGTTTTAAGTTGCTGGCAGGCTATCTTTGACAATGTTCACATCCAAGGATGGGGAGTTGGGAGATTGTTTCATCTCAGGATGCACTGGGCATTAGATATCTGTCTCAACCTGATGACGCATTGTTGAATTAAGGAATGATTGGGGAATTGGAAAATTTTCTGACAAATATAGAGTAATTTTGTGGCTAGATATAGATTCAGTAGTTGTCTCATGAAAGCCATTGTGTTTGTGTTGTATGCAGTCTACCCATATCACCTGTTCTTTATTTCGATATATTATAGTGATTGCTATTCCATAAAGTTATTTATCTTGTTGGAGATTTTTATTCTGCATGCCTGATTGAACTATATTTTCTGCTCATGGCATCTGTTGCTCATGCTGCTTTCCTATATGCTTGATGTTCACCTTGTCTTTGAATCTTAGATAATATGGTTTTGTTGTGTGATCAACGTTTACAGAATGGTGATGCTGAAGAAGGAAAGCCTAGGAAGGGACAGTATGAAGGACCTGATGGGGACTTGGCTGCAATGCTTGAAAGGGATGTCTTGGAAACCACTCCTGGTGTAAGATGGGATGATGTTGCTGGGCTAACTGAAGCTAAAAGGCTTCTGGAGGAAGCTGTTGTTCTTCCTTTATGGATGCCAGAGTATTTTCAGGTAGAGCTCAGATCCTTGCTTCTGAATTCCACTAGTGACACATTTGTTTTGGGATCAGACTGTTGATGCAATTTCTGAGTGTGTCTTTTGCTGGCAAATTGCCAATAGCATGCCGAGGAATCCTTTTTCTCTTTTATTGTTGCATGAGACACAAGATAACTGTGCCTTTGAGGGAGCAAGTTGTTATGCTTAACTAGTTGCAATCATAGTCAACGGAGATTCAATGCATATTGAGGGAGCATGCTATTGGGAGTACCCTTTTGGGCATTTTTCCAACACCATAAATTCAGGATTGCTTCATGCCCTTCATTGCATGCTTGTGATGTCATTCATTATCATTATTTCAGGTACTTTCAGCTGCAAGTTGCCCGCAATAGAAATTTTACTATATCACCTTTTTCCTTTTAGTTCTATAAAGCTGCAAGGGTTTTAGCAGTTCTGTTTCACTAACCATGCTTTTGGATTCCAAAATTTTCTGCCTTTTGCCTTAAGGAATTGTAGGTTCATGTATACTTTTCTGTTTCTTTTATTTATTTATATCTTGGATATAATTGGGAGAATAAATTGAGAGCATTGTGATATCCAATGCCTAAAATAGGAGGGAGGATTATGAGAGCTTTCAAAGATTTTGAGCTCTGAAAATTTGCATGGTGTGTAGTTCTTTAAAGTAAGTTCACCGATTATCGTTTTAATTGTCTGGACTTGATTATTTTCCACTCTGCCATGCTATCTGTGGAACATGTGGGCTAATATTTTTCCCATTGCAACTTACAGGGTATTCGCCGACCATGGAAAGGAGTTCTTATGTTTGGCCCTCCTGGTACTGGGAAGACACTTTTAGCTAAAGCAGTTGCTACAGAGTGTGGAACAACATTTTTCAATGTTTCATCTGCTACCCTAGCTTCAAAATGGCGTGGGGAGAGTGAGCGCATGGTTCGATGCTTGTTTGACCTTGCAAGAGCTTATGCTCCAAGTACGATTTTTATTGATGAGATTGACTCACTTTGCAATGCTCGGGGGTATGAACATTAATTATTTTTCCCCTCCTTTCATTATGTAAGCAATTTGTATCACATCACCATTCAATCCATTTCAACTCCCTGGTTTCATGTTTTCTTCTTCAATTACCTAGAGTAATCTATGATAATTCACTATCATGAAAATATGTAAGCCTGTGGTGGTTTAAGCTTAACAAATAATGCACATGTCCAGTGGCAAAATCTCATCCAAAATCAGTTTTTTAGCAGAGCTGAAACTTTGACCATACTTGAAATTGTTTGATCAAACCATAGAATGTTGCAGTCATTTAATTGTGTATAGTTAGGATGCCATCTGATGGATGCTGTTTTTCTACCTTTAAGAACAAGGAATACTCTGGCTGAGTTTAATAGTTTGTCTGCTAGGATGCCCATACTAAACCAAGAATGGTGGAATTCATTCAGAGGGATCCTAGACTGAAAGATTTATTGATTTCATTTCCTACTGTTTAGTTGATGGAACTTTAATAGAGAAAAAATTTAATTACCAAAATCTAGATTTGCAAATAAATTTAAAGGAGCACATCACCAGCGTGACAATAAGGCTTGCTTTGAGTCACTCAAATGACCTGTCCTAGAAATGGGGGTAAGGCTGCATACATCTTACCCTCCCAGGTCCTTCTGGCTGTAGCCTTGTGCACTGGATATGCAAACAATACATGTTTGAGGTTAGGAGCATTAGACATCTTGTTTTTGGAAACTAAATGTACTGTGTAAATTATGCAATTTGGATGGTCATACTAACTTAATGCACTCCTTGATCAAATTTACAGCCTTAGTGTTATCTCAACGAATGCAATCTGCAAAAGGACTGAAATTTTCACTGCTTTCCCTTGTCTTGGAACCATATCCTGTCCATGAACATTTTATGTGCCATGTTTGCTATCTGCAAGTTTACATAATGTACAATAGCCCTGGTAGGGAGTCTGCATGTTGGAAGATATCTTTTCCTATTTTTCCTGATGTTTTTGGCATGATGAGATATATTTTTGCTAGGTTAATTTGTTAATGATGTAAGTGAAATACTGATTGCAGTGTTATCAAAACCGGATCAGACCGGCTGGTCAGACTGTGAACCGGTCAGTTGACCAGTCCGGTTTGGCCCAGTTCGGTCCATTAGTATATTTTTTAAATCATAATATTATTAATAAAACAAAAGAATAAATTAAAGTAATAAAATCTTATACAAAAATTCATATATTTAGATTAATATCTATGGTCTAAAATTTTCAAACTTATGATCTTTTTTAATTTTTTTTTAAAAAAATTAAAAATTAGTTCAACCGGTTGGACCAGGAACCAGACACCTGACTGGTTTAACCACCGGTTTGGTTCTGATAACACTGACTGATTATATGCAAGGCCTATTGTCCAGGGCATCGGGGGAGCATGAGTCATCAAGGAGAGTAAAGTCTGAACTCCTAGTTCAGGTAGATGGAGTTAACAACAGTTCTACTGGTGAAGATGGTGCAAGGAAAATAGTGATGGTGTTGGCAGCAACTAATTTCCCATGGGATATTGATGAGGCGCTCAGGTAGCAAGTCATCTAAACTCTTGTGAGATTAGGATGGTTGATTTATTGTTGCTTCCTTCAAGTATTAGAAGTTTTTGCGAGAAACTTCTCTTGCTGCTGATTTTTAATTTCTGTGCATGAAGATAGTTCATTTTAATCTCCTTGATCTGGTTCTTGTCCACTATAATATGCTTGATCTAACATAGAGATCACTGTGTGAGATAATGCAGGAGGCGGCTTGAGAAACGTATATATATTCCTCTTCCAAATTTTGAGAGTCGCAAGGAGCTTATCCGGATAAACCTTAAAACTGTTGAGGTAAATGCCCAAGTTCGTGTATGATTTTGTAGCAAAAGACATTTTTTTTCATCATTTTGAGGCTGTACGATGAAATCTCAGCTATCTTTTCTTTTCTCATTTTCATTATGCTAGAAGTGCATGCTTTACAATTAATGTATCATGTAGAAGATTGACATGCATTTCCTGGATCTTTCTTAAGATCTTCAGCTTTGAAAATTTGAAATTCATTGACCAAGAGGTCAACTTTAAGTTCTTGATCACAACATCAAGACTCAAGAAAAATGCAAACACTTGCTAACCTAATGCAATCTGGAAAGCATCTCAGTACGAAAGAATGCCAGCAGTGGAATAGCAGAGCAGAAGTGTTTGCTAGAGGACAAATTATATGTATTGGATTTCCGATGTCAAATCAGAATTGGTACATATGGAAGCTGAATTCTCAATAACATTGAAGTTTTCTCCAAAAGAAAAAAAATCTATTTGTAGGGAAATTAGAAAGAGTATTTCACTTTTAAAATCCTGATACAACGAAGCATCCAGAGGACATGGATATCAAGCTGTTGTTAGGTGGCAAATGAAGCAGTAATGTGTCTTGTTGAAATTCAAGACCACAATGAAATGAGGAATGGTTAGGAGAAGCCACTAGGATCAAGCATGCCGGTGCCTGTTCATGGGTTCCACTGCAAAATCCAGTGGAAGCATTTTTTTCATAGAAGCTGTTGTAACTGTGGAGAAAGAAGTTGGAAAGGCAGTTTTGTCATAGAACCTATAGGAATTGTGGAGAAAGAATTTAGAAAGAAAAGGTGTTCTCATTTTTTCTACTCAGGTGTCTTGTTCTATTAGATAGTGCAAATCTTATTTTCCTCTAACCCAAATTCCAGAAATTGCCTTGCATCATGTGCTTGAAAGATTTGGGTTTGGAAAGGGTAGCCAGTCCGAAGGACTTGGATTTGTTACTAGGTAGTAGTCAATCCTTTCCCTTGGTTTAGGTCCCACTCACCCATACACCTACGCCTTGTTCTAAGGAAAAGAAAGAAATAAAATAGCTCAGGCTATTGTTTTTACAACCAATTCTGTACCAAATGCTGTCACTATAAATGTGTCCACTCTGATACCTGTTGAGCACCATGAAGTCTCTGCCAATTTCTGTAGTTGTAAATTTCACCACTGTGATACCTAATGACTGCCTGGTCTGTGCCAATTTCTGTCCCTGTAAACATGACCCATCTGATACCTGTTCGCCCAGTCTGGTCACAACAGGACAATCCTTCCATAGGCAGAGACGCAATGGCACTCAACATCCCCATTCCCAATTTTGTCTCTCTACCCTTGTCTCTTGAATGATACTTTTCTCTCTTCCTTGGAATGCATGAAGGGTTTCAAAGTTCTCTTGTTCCCACAGTTTGAAACCTAGACTATGCACAAATTAGGCATTTAGCACTTTGCTACACAGCTGGTAAGCCGAATGAATGAGGTTTTGAAACTGCCCAGGAGAAGGAACTACAGGAAGCACAGGCCTTTTCACCTTTATGTTTTCATCCATTGCTTCTTTTTGATTGTGGCAACTGCAGATGTCAGAGGATATGGCAGCATATGTTAGCATCTAATATAGATCCTTGGTTGCATTTTCAAGACATCATTTAGATTTTATTTTGGGAGGTAAGAGGGAAGACTGTTTTCATTGAATGTTCTATTGCCATAAATAGGTGGCTCCTGATGTTAATATTGATGAAGTCGCTCGTAAAACCAAAGGTTACAGTGGGGATGATCTTACAAATGTCTGTCGAGATGCCTCCTTGAATGGCATGAGGCGCAAGATTGCGGGCAAGACTAGAGACGAGATAAAGAACATGTCAAAGGACGAGATATCGAAGGACCCAGTTGCCATGTGTGATTTTGTAGAAGCTTTGAACAAGGTGCAGCCTAGCGTTTCAGCAGCTGACATAGAACGTCATGAGAAGTGGTTTCAAGAGTTTGGTTCTGCATGAGAGGTCGAGGCAATGCTTAATCTTTTTTTTTTTTTTTTTTTTTTCTATTGATATTTGACTGGTTTTGTGGCCCTGTTAATAGCTGCTGCTTTTTTCGGAAAGAATATCCAAAATAGTCCTCGTGTCTTCCACGTCTTCATGTGTTTTATCTGTTGAAAGTTGCCATCCACTTCAATGTAATGCCATTCAATTTTATTTGAATTTGTTGTTTTAAAACTACGGTGTCTGTTTGGTTCCCCCGCCCCCCTCCCCCAGATTTACGATTGTATGATTCTCTCTCTCTCTCTCTCTCTCTCTCTCTCTTAAATTTTCCTTCTGAGTGTCACCTTTGAACGGCAAAATTATCCAATTTTAATTTTAGCTTGGCTGTCAATTTTCCTTCCTCTTAAAACCTTGAACTAACCCGCCCCACTGTTTAATCATCGATATCCATAAACAGTTATCTATGGCTCAATACTACAATAATAAGAGATGGCTTAAAGATGAATAGATCATCCCTGAATCACGTGAATAGTTGTGATAGTATGTCATCCGCCCACTTAGCGAGTGTCATCATCCTAGGAAGCAGCGTATTCGTAAGACTCCTTGAAGAGTGGTGGAAACTCCCATTGAAAATTTGGGGAGGAGAAGCTCTAGCGAATGAAAAATAAGGAGAGCCTATAGAGATAAAGCCTGAGATGCATGACGGTAGCCCCTGCAAGGCCCAGAGGCCCCATAGGAAAAATCTAGACCGTTTATGGCCTTTTGATAGAAATCGAAAATCTCAATGAAAAATTTGTGAAATTGGTTGCTAGTGTGGGCCACAAAAGCACATAAAGTAGTGCTGAAACATTTATTTTCAAAATATATGATCTACACGAGGGGATCCTATAATGACAGAATTTTCAAAGATCAATTTGAATATATATTTCACACCGATCTTATAGTTTTAATTAAAATTATAAAGCAACAAGATTCAAGCATCTGCAGCAATTTAGAAATACTCGTGGGTAAAATCTAACGCTCAAGTTAAATCAAGACCATGTTTTTTCAACCGTTGCAATTGGATGCACTTTGAAGATTAGAAGGACGTCATTGGTTGAAGGGGGAAGAATGACTGGTTGAAAGAGAAACACAGCTAGCGACGGAGGTTTCCATGAACCCACTGTACAAAGAATGTTTGGAAAAGTAAAACAAATCATTGAGGGCTGGTTCCTTTCTTCCAAGGTAACCTTTCTTGTAGCAAGGCAGCACAGCAGCGGCA
>JAYJMB010028915.1:6661-18370 GCA_036873735.1 Pouteria campechiana | reverse complement strand
TTTTTTTAGTGCCAGAAAAATTTGTTAGAATCAATGCTACAAATTTATTTGCCGTGAAAATCAGGTGCCCGTGGATATTTTTCATGACTTCATAACAAATATGAGAAATGAACAGGTGGCCGAATTTTCAGGCGTCCATTTCAAGGTCCAAACGGTTCGATTGGACATTTCAACCAATTGAACCGGTTTTTTTTATTATTTTTTTTATAAAAACTATATTTTAAAAAAATCTAAGTCATAGATATTAATATAAATATATAAATCTTTTATATAATATTTCAATACTTCTATTTATTATTATAATTTATTTTTTATTCTATTAATAATATTAAAATTTAAAAGATTTACTATTAGATTGAATTGGGTTATGCCGCTGACTAGTTTGATGAACCGGTTCATAGTCAAAATTTTGACCAGGCCGGTTCTATAACACTGCTTCATAGTCAAGTCTTTCATAACTGCTGATTATCAAACATAGAAATTGACATTTTAGGTGTGTGAGTTAGCTGCTGGGCTGGCTAAGACACCAAACAAGTAAACAGTTTTCATTATTATTGCTAACTGTGGCAAATTTCTTCCCCAGTTACTCTCGATAAACCTGTATATTGTTTTCAATTTAGCTATTCTCATGTAATTAAGTTTTTTTTCCCTATTTAAGCTTGGAACTTGATTATTCCTTTTTATTTCTTCAGCTTCCTTTTTATTTATTTATTTATTTGTGAAAATGCAGATTCCGGTGTGGCGAAGAATGTCTCAAGCTATCTTCTCCTGCTAACCATGCTTTTATTTCTGTCACTGGTTCCTTGAATGAGCTGAATTCTAGAGAAATGTAGATTTTCTTTTGCGAATATTATCATAAAAATGTGAATAAAGAAAAGCAAGCAAAGGTGGGGACAGTAGAAAAAAATTGGAGGCAGTGTATCCAAACAAACGCCCCCTCTGGTTCATCAAGAGACTTGTCGTCCCAGCATATCGATGCTGACTGAAGATGATCAGATCAATTCAACACCACCACACTGCAAACTAAGGATTGCAGTGTATGTACAATCTGCTTAATCAGACACCCTACCAAGAAAAAAAAATCTGGTTCAGACCCAAACCCATTCCATATAATTTGGTTTCTTTCCAAATCATTGGTGTGACATGTGAGCTTATGATACAGTGGAGAACAAGGAATCTTTCCTAAATTAAGGGGAAAAAACTGGTGATTTGGACCATTTCCTAGTTTTGAGCCAGTGCTTTGGCCATTTCTTTGCTTGGCCTTGTACATCCTAACCCTGAGAGCACATACGTAGTTGTCACCGACTCACTGCAGATCTCTATATGCACGCATCCATCACGCAGCTAAAATAAGACACTGAAGAGATGGAACATGCCTGCGTTGTGTTCTTAAGAGCATTGCCCCTCCTAGGGGTCCAGTAAAGCCTTTAAAAATAAAATTAAACATTGTAAGTTACTGAATATTAGGAAATGGAAATTAGCTCACATAATTATTGAAATCTCTCAATAATCAATTAGAAAGTACTACAAAGTTAGTCCCCTGTATGCCAAATGTGGGCAACTGATTAATTTCATTTTATTATTATATCTTACGTTTTGGTTTTGCAAATAAAAAAAGGGATCAAGAAAACAATTTCACAGTAACATTATCTTGGAAATCTTCGTGCCATTGAATGGTTTTATTTAAGCCTATGATGATATATGTTAAATGTAATTCATTTATCATGTATCGCTTATTTAATTAAAATTCAAAAAATCATTTTAATTGAAGACTTAAGTATGCCAAAACATTTATGTTACTAAAAATAAATTTACACCCGTCTGATTTCTTTCTATATTTGTGGCATACCCCAATCATCAATTGAATTAATCTTTTGAATTTTTATTAAGCAAGAGGTGCGATGAAGAAGAAGTACCATAGGTTAATATGGATTTGCATAGTGAATAAAAAATAAATAGATTTTTTTAAATGGTAAGATAAATAAAAATAATGGATAAATGTCACATTAATAAAGGAAGTCCCAAAAGGATGGAAAAAGTAAAATTTTCCTTTTCATTAACCCGCAGTCCTGTGACCCACCTAGATCATAAATGGACAAAAAATTTAGTTTCATACCTAAAGAGTACCCATGCACCCATTTTGCTTGGTAGTGTGGATTACCATACAACATCATGTTGGGTCTACTCAAGCCTCTCTTTCACAGCTGTCGGTGTAATCTGCTGTCCTGTAAGCCACAAAATTAATTAACCAGCTTAAAATGGATGGCCAAACCCCAGCCAACCTGGATGGATAATGGCATGAGCTAAGTTCTTCCATTTCGGTGGCCCTGCCCCACACCCATCTCCCAACCGTCGGAACAAAGCATGAATCAATGAAAGCAAATTCCCCAAAGTCTTCCCTCGAAGTTAATGCCATGCAGGAAAATTGAGTGTTAAAAATCAACGTCCACCATGTGAATGGTTGTAGGTACAAACTACAAATGTTCGAAAACATCAAGACCATTCGTTTGGAGATGATGTGTGGCGCATTCATTTGGTGCCAGTCCTACAGCTTAAACACACATATAGTCTGCATCCAAAGCTATGCAACTACGCGTGCGAATCCGGACCATATCAGGTGTACATCTAACGCTTTATGGAGTATGAATAGCAGCACACAATACCAGAGACCTGGGAGAGAAACGGTTGCACATTACAAGAACTAAACAGAGCCTACGGTGGAAGGCCGGGTGGGGCTCTCGGAATTGCCGGATAGACCTCTTTTGATTATATAATTAAAATCCATTAAAACAGTATGATCATGTTACGATTTATATTGTAAACGATGGTATGAATATGAATTCAAGTG
Organism: Pouteria campechiana; assembly: GCA_036873735.1. Lineage (NCBI taxonomy): Eukaryota > Viridiplantae > Streptophyta > Magnoliopsida > Ericales > Sapotaceae > Pouteria > Pouteria campechiana. Next base: position 15,522 of record JAYJMB010028915.1, on the reverse strand, counting down.
TGTAAATTCACTAAAATCATTATTTTTGGTAAAAAACCCATCGACAATAGTGTATTCATGCCTACCGAAGCAAATATACGAAAATATATTATTTATTTTTGTAGAGCAAAATTTTTAAAATTGCCTAGTGAATTAGTCAAATTTTTCAAAATTGCACATTAATTATAATTATTTTACTATGTGCATAGTATATATACTATTCATTTATTATTTTATTCATGCATGAACAGTATACATGAATAGTGATTTTAACTATGAATAATATACATGAATAGTGAATAGTAAAGAGTAAATAGTAAAATATAAATAATAAATAATAAATAGTAAAAATTAAATCCTTTCCTTGGAAGGAGAGCAACTATTTTTGGAAAGAAAGAAATTCATTTTGCTTAGAGTTTGAAATATTTAAAAGTAGAAAGATGTAAATCTAAGCCTTAGAAGATAAGTTCTTCCATTCACAAGCTTTAGTAAGCAAAGGTTTTGTTTGAGAGCTTGAGTTCTTGGATTTTGAGTAAGTAGAAATAATTTTTTTAAACTCGGAACATATTTCTTTTCCCATTTACATGATTCTTATGCATTATATTTAGGCCATATCGAATTCGTATAGATTTATACTTTGACTTCTTGGTTTGAATAATTTGAATGAGACTTTATTATATTGAGTATGCTTTAAATACTTTCTCATATTTTTTTTATGATTTATGATTTTGTAAATTTTGCCCTACATGTGTTTAATGAAATGCCTAAGTGAAGAATATATCTTATTTATGGACCTTATTAGGTGAGTCTAGAGTATACATGATATGTTAAAGTATTGAAACCACGATTGTATATAATAGTGATGTTGCATGATGCATGAGATGGGCCTTGGGCTCCATATGATTGATGATACATAGCATGATATTTGGTATGCATCATGTAAGATAGTATAAGTGATTGAGATAAGCACATAATGATGATGATGATGGGGTAATTTGCTTGGTTGGTGTGGCCAAGAGATGAAGCTTGAATGGCTAGGTGTGATGAGATGCACATGACTTGAGTAATATGGGGTTTGATCGGGTTATGTAACATGGATATGAGATGCATATGATCTGAGTAATATGAGATTTAATTGGGTAAATATGTGACATGAATATGAGATGAACATGTCAAGAACATGATGCATATGCAGTTTTTAATAAGGTTCTTGATGATCTTTCAAGTGGGCCATAGCTAGCCACAAGGTAGAGGTAGGTGGGGCTTGAGAGGGAGCTTAGTGTGCTTATGGGACACTACGCATTGGCTAGTGATACACCTTGTTAGACATTGGTGCCACAACTCAATAGGGCCAGTGATTTACTCATACTTAGCATCAGGGGCCTCTACTTATACAGTGCCACTTTAGGGCAAAAGTGACAGGTAATCTCACAGTGTGTGAGGGCCAGGCTAAAATGAGCTTTGTATTTAGATTTGTATTTATAATATGATTTGAAAGTGATTATTCATGCTGCATAATTATTACTTGTGTGGGCTATGTAGTAGTCAAAGATTTATGGACATGACATTAGGTTGGGTATTATCATAGGATTTGTTGATGATCAGACTTGGTTAATGTCTATGATTTATGTAAAACTAGGTGTAAATTTTATAACTATATTTGATATAATTAGTTGATGGGCAGATGAGCGATGATTCAAGTGTGACTAAGAAAAGTCATCTATTACTTTTACTTGTCTATTTATTAAGTTACTCACCCTATTTTAAAATATTAATAGGTTTACTTAAGGGAGCTCAATCTGGGGTTGAAAATCTAGGTAGAGAGAATTGATGCAGTCTAATTAGTTGTGTTATTTTATTTTGATATATTTAAGTTTTCTGGATGTATGAGATGTATATGATCATAATATATCATTTGGATATATAGGACATATCGTAATTGATAATTTTGATGGGAGATGGTATATATTAAAAGTTGGTATACTCCATTTAGTCATGTACTTACATTATGTATATATCTTATAGATTATAGTCATTGGTATGGTTATAATAATGTGGTTTATTCTTGTGTAATCCATACTTATATAGTAGATCTTGTGGCAGCAGGGAGATGATTTATGTTAGATATACTAATTTAGGATGGTCAGTTGATCAATAATGGTGCCCATCCCAGTTAGTATTGACCTACAATCATTCTTGAATTTATCTAATAGATTTCTAATTTTTAAGATTCATTTTCGTCATTTGACCTTTTGGTTGTCAAGATTAGGCGGGGTACAATCTAAAGATATCATTATATGACTTTAGTTATATTTAGATGTGCTAACAAATTTAGTCTACATTAACCTATTAATAGTTTAATTAGTTAAACTTTGATTTTCCTTATTAAATAAGCCTTTTTGTAAAATATTTTCAAAAGCAAAGATGAATATGCAAAATTGATATTTATGAGTGAAAATTCCAAAATTGCAAAAGATTAGAGAGGTAAATGCAATTTCTCTAAAAAATTAAAAATATTAAAGTGGATAAATGTCACATCTAAGGAAAATATTTTTTTTGTGCCACATAAATTTTTATACCGTGTTTCCAAATATAAGAGAACTTGCTTATTCATTGATTAACTTTATGAACCATTTTTCTCTCATAAGGAATTCTCATGTTTCACCATGAATCTTTGTAGGTTTTTATGTGTCATGGTATTGTTATCCTAAGAGCTTGATTTTGATGATTAACAAAACTTATTTAAGACTTAAATTAAGCTAATGAAATATTGCTAATATTTTTGATTTCAGAATAGCTTTAGACTTGGGACAACAATGATAAAAGGGACATTTAAAAGCTTTAGAGGTGATGAAGACAGTTCAGAAGTGCTAAAGCTATGCTTCATACTAGCTTTTAGTAGTCCAATAATAACGTATGGAGGTTTCATAGTGTGAACTCTAATTTTAGAAGAAGAAGAAGAAGTCCAATAAGAAGAAGATGTTTCAAATGTTAAGCAGAAGCTTCAGATTATGTTAGGTACAAAGAAGAAGCTTCAAAATATGTTTGGAAGGAAACACGAACTTCAGAGATGTTCAGATGTGAAGAAGGAAGCTTGGGATTGTGTTAGGTAGAAGGACGAAGCTTCAAAATATGTTTGGAAGGAAGCATGAACTTCATAGATGTTCAGATGTGAAGAATGAAACTTCGGAGGTGACACCGTTATGTCTCGGAAGCTTCAGAGGTGCTTTAGATGTGAACTCCATGCTTCAGATGTTAGTAGGATAAATTGGAGTTCACATACAAGCTTTAGATTTCGAAATATGGTTGTTGGGAAGAAGAGTGTTCAAAGGGACTTCAGCACATTTGTCTGGAAATGTAATTGTTGAAGGAGTTAGGATGTTAGACCTTTTAGAGGATCTTCAGAGGTGCAACCTACTTAATTTGGATGGTTTAAAGCTACACGCGACCAAGACACTGGTGGAAGCCCTTCCTTCAGGTGTGTTGGTTCCTAAAGGAAAAAAAAAACTTAAGAGGGGAGGGGTGAATTGGGAATTTAAAACTTTTTCTTAACTCCTTTAAGATATAATGTCCCTCTTGTAAGCAAGACAATCAAACAGTAATCACACAAATAAATAAGACACCGAGATTTTTATAGTGGTTCGGGCAACCATTCCCACTTCACTCTTCCAAATACATTTTCCTCTTAATGTCTTGGGTTCTGCTATTTGATTATAGTAAAAATATAATAGTGCTCCTAGCACTCTTCTAAATCAACTTTAGGGGGCTTACACAGTATTCCAATACTCTTATAGATTCTAGCTTTAAGGGGTGTAAATTAGTGCTCTCAGTACTCTTCTAGATTCTAATTTTAGGAGGCATAAACCAATGCTCCTTTTAAATTTCGGCTCTAGGGGACATAAACCACTGTACCCAGTACTCTTCTAGATTTCAGCTCTAGAGGGCCTAAACTAGATAGCTCTTGTCTTCGCTTAGATAGTCACAATTCTTATTAAGCTTGGTCAACACTTACCAGCTTAAGGCAATTATAGAGATGAAAGGATGTGAAAGTTTACACACACTTTATAAATATCTCACTATAAGCTCAGGAGAAGAATTTAAAGCTTTAAATGCAAGGTAAATGATCTTCCCAGAAAATTGTTAGAGGCCTTTCAGAAATGATGCAGAAGGATTAAGTATGAAGGCTCTCAGTTTTGTTGAAGGATGAATGAAGGTTGTAACTTTGAACAGAATAAGCAACTAATATTTCTTCTTTTCAAATATTATTTTTTTCATCCAGCTTTACTACATTTATATTTGCTTTGAATTTTAGTTGTTCGTGGTCGGTGACCTCCACTAATTGTTGAAGATCATTTTGATTAGCTCTTTTGAAATTATTATTTTTTAATTAATTCTCATTAGCTGGCAATGCCTGTAGTACTGTTTTTGCCTCGAATGAGAAGTCGAATTTCTGTTTTGAGCATGCATTGGGCAAGGAAATGTCTGCAGCTTTATCTATTTCATGGTTTTAGAAAGCAGGCATTAAGTTTTGGTGAATTCTCCCAATTCAATTTGTCTCGCCCTTCATTTTTTTTCCCGGAGTAAATTTTGAACAAACTTACTAATTGTTACTTTGTCCAAAGTTAATTTTGGATAAATTTTGCTTAGTCATTCTTGATTGGATGAAGTTTGCTCGTTCTGCTTTGTCCCCTATTTCTTTCCATTTACCCAAAGTAAGTTTTGGACAAACTTACTGGACTGTTGCTTTATTTGAAGCTTGTCTTTGTTTTCTGCATTTATCCAGGGTTTCTACTTTAAGTCTTCAGATGAAGTTACTTTTCATTCTGATTTGTTTATGGCCATATGCATTTGTTTGAGGCATCTGTCTTGAAGCTTTAGATGAACTTCTACTTCACTCTACTTTGTCCGTGATTTATTTGGACAATCTTCTAATTGCGGATGAATGCTTTTTTATTGCAACTTCGCCTTTTACTTTGTCGGAGTAGTCAATATAAAACATACTTTAGACTGATCTTTATGGCATAAACAGTTAATCAGTTTCTTCATCTTTGTTTGAGCTTTTTATTTATCCCATGCATCTGACTATTACTAGGATTTGAAGCTCCTAATTTTTTCTTCTATTTCTTCCAAAGTGTTAAATTTCATTTGCATATTTTTATGCTTCTAGAACTTGTTTTTGCATACTTAAACACTTGACAAATATTTATTAGTATAATTTAATTGAGTTTTTTTATCAAAATCATGCATTCACACTAACAGGATGGTCTGAAGTATGATTTCAGAACATCTAAAGTAGCTCAACAAGGAAGTTTGCACGAATGGCTAAAAAGGTAATTTACAACGGTCAAAAATAGAAGCAACAGCTAGAATCAATCTAGAATTTATAAATAAAAGTTCTAAAAAGAGAAATAGATTCTTGAGTATGCATAACATGATCTAATATTAAGAACTCAAGTTACTTAAGTATATGCACTCCAACAAGCTTTAACGAACAAAGAACTTCAGAGATACATTTTTACACATCAGAGGAGATTGGAAAGAATTGTGAGCTTAAGGTTTTATTATTTATATTTGACCTTAAATTGTATATACAACTAGGCCTAATTAGAGACATTTATTTGTACATCTATACTTGTAAAAGTTTAGTTACTGGTTAGCTAAGAAACCACATTGTAGAGTTCTTTGTTAGCTTTTAAAACCAGTTGAAAGTTCCTAGCAAGCTCTTGAGAAACCAGATTATATGAGTTATTGGTGAGCTCAAGGAAAATCATCAGTGTAGAATTTCTGGTGAGCTCGTAAAACTAGGTTGTAGAGTTCTTGGTTAACTCATAAAACAAAGGGAGGTCATTTCCACAGTGGATAATGGAACCTAAGGTTAGGAAAACCTTAAAAAGTGGAGTAGGTACCAAGAGGGCTCGAACCATTATAATCTTTGTATTATTACTATTTTTGTGCTTATGTATTTCCCTTGCTGTTATTCATGCATAGCACAACCCATTTATTTCCCCTCATACCGTTTGTATTCCAATTTGCCATATACCCAATAGGCCAAAAAGTCCAATAGTATTTCAATTAAATTTAAGTCAAGTACCATACTTATATGTCATACTTGATTCTGTCAAAATTTCAAATATCATCTTGATCTTGATTAGAAGTTATGTGGGCCATGAAAATATAAATTTATAAAATTGCTTAAAACATTTTTTAAAATATTGTTGCTCAAATAGGCGTACGATTGAGATGATTTTTAAGATCTTGAATAAACAAATATTGTCAAGCTTGGCTTTAATTTTATTGAAAGATAATGATGCATGAAAACATACTTATTTGGATGGTGAAACCAACATCACAAGAAAATTTCCTTCCTTCCATTGTTATTTTGGAATAGTTGTCAATTGTTCATAACATTCATTAATTCAAAGTAATGTATAATAACGAGAAGAAGAAAATGTTTCAAATTCTACAGTTATTTTACCGAAAACTTCTTATTTAGAACAGCAGCGTACGGTTAAACATAGGACCAGATTTAAAAGCAGCATTGAAGAGGACAGATTGGGAAGGGTCAAAGAAATTCTGCCGATGTGGCACAAAAAGGAGTGCTGCACATGACTATCAACAATCGAGAAGATACAATCCAATTTAAGCAGGAACTGCTTTCCTCATGGACTATCTACCGCAATGCTTTTATGATATCTAAGTCAATATTGTCTTTAGCACCGTATATTTAGCTAAGAACTTAAAGATAGTTCCAATATTAATAGACTTAATGGGCATCATGAAATTAAAACTGTATGTTAGAGAATATCATTCTGTTAAAATTTTCTTCCTGCCCGCGCGACCTAACTATGATTGTGTGATTAAATATGCATGACCCACAAAGAATGCATAAATTAATAATCTACCAAATTTTATAATATTTTAGTATTTATACATATTAATATAACTGATTTTTATACTTCACGCATAATTTGTACAATTTGAATTTCAAATTATGTAATATGCATAAAATCCCCAAATCGAAATGATTTTGAATATTTTATTTAAATAAATAGCACTTAGGTTGATTGTAAGCTTAGATCTTGTAAAAATATTTTGATGGGCACAAAACGCAAAAGCTCTTCTAGAATTTTGAAAGTGGACGTAAGCAAAAGGTTGCAATATGACATCTCTGACATTTTTGAACAACAATCTTGAAAAGCAGGTTAGTCGTTTAGTCTGTGTTAGGTAGCTTATTAACAAGTTTCGTGTCCCATCAAATGTTTGGTGTTGGAGAAGGAAGAAGAAAAGGTTGCAACATTACATATCTTACGTAAGAAAGACAATCTTGAAAAGCAAGTCAGTTGTTTTGCTTCTACTTAGGTAGCTAATTAGTTTGGTGTCCAAACTGATGTTCGGATGTTGAAAAAAGGCTAAGAATGTTTATGATGGCAATCCGAATCCCAGATGGCATGGTCAGCATCCAAGCAGATGAAAATGATCAGCTGGGAAGGGATTTGAAAGACTTAGATCAATGGAAAATGAATACAAAAATCATCATCCTGTAGGGTTATTGGACTCATAGTTTCTTCTGACAAGATTTTTGTTAATTATGCCTTCTTTCTCGTTTTAACAATGTTTTTCATTCATCTGCCGATTACGTAGGTCCCAGGTAGGAAGAGCTTGGATGGAAGAAGACACCAGAACATCCATAGCCCAAGCAACATGGAATGCCTTTACAAGGGAACCATGTGATGTGGAAGTATCGTTGCGGAGATTTCTATGTGTTTTTGTTTCTTTTATCTCTAGTATCAATGTCTTGTTTTCTAGTTGAATGCAAAGGGGATCAGAGAGATGATGGGCATGTTTGATTTGGCTTGTTCTCCAGGCTTATCCTAAAATAAGCGACTCCAATAAAATGGCAAATTAAATCGGGTATATACATGAAATTAGAATATCTACAGAAATTACCAGAAATATCTTTATTTAAATCAACCTCTAAGATAGTTTGGACAGGGAAAAAGATAAAAAAAATAGAAAAAAGTTGTCAAAGAAATATAAAATGATATTATCATGATGTGAAAGTAATAATAGCTATAAAGTGAATAGATATAAATTAAACATATATTTTTTAAATAAAAATATAAAATAATAAGGTATGTATCATGATAAAAACGAAGGTAAGATCATTAGAGATAGGTTTAATATTATTAGAATATATGTTTTCTCTTCTGCCAACATACATTCCTCTGTCTATTGGTATTATACATCGCATGTGCTAAAAGGATAGCTAGTGCATGGCAATCTAATAATCTCCACCATTAGCATGCAATTATCGTTCTGATTACGGGATTCAAATGTATGTAATTATCGCCATTATAAGTATGTGCTGGTGGTTTTTGGTAAGAAGGATGAAGATCCGTAGTACACATGGATGGATCTGACGGTAAAAAGAGAACAATGGGTTTATTATTTTAGGGACCGGTTTGGCAAGAACGCGTTCTAGCGATTTGTCGTTCGAACTCAACATCCTACGTTCAGATGTTCATCAAATCATAAATTTATGAATAAGATCTCTTTGACTGTTAAAGGGTAAAATTGTCTTTTCATCAATTTTTATCATATTTTAATAATTTTAAAGATTTTTTGTTAAAGTCTATTAAGTTAGGTTAAACTATGTTAAACTCTGCAAAACTCTATAAAATATCAATAGTTTCTAATGAAGTTTAATTAGCTTTAACTAAGTTTTAATAAATTTTTATTAAACTCAATTAAATCCTATCGAACTCTGTATTTAAAACTCATTACATAACACGGAATTTAATGAGTTTTAACTGACTTTAATAGAAATCCATTGAACCTCTGGTAAAGCCCAATAGATTCTATTAAACATTATTAATATATTT
>JAYJMB010028905.1:0-37293 GCA_036873735.1 Pouteria campechiana | reverse complement strand
TGGAGGTAACACCATCCGAGGTAGAGATGGATGTGGCTCTTAAGGTACTTCATCGTCGAGAATTTGCATTTTGTCATCTATCAATTGCCTGTACAACATCCAATTGCTTTGGCTAAACAAGGATTGTAGAGCTCTGTATCTAAGCCAATTTTTAATATCATCCAATGCAATATAAGCCCAATGCAGTGTCTAGGACAACAGTTCTTGACCCATCCTAAAGCCTAAACCACCAAGTAAGTTGACGTATCGATCATTGGGATGCACCTTTGTCTCATGACATGGGAAGAAAAGGACATCATCCTTACTGAGCATAGACTTATCGTAAAAAAAGGAAAAACTGGATGAATAATGGAAAAAATGACAAGTTTGACCAGCGGAAGCAAAAATGACTAAACAGCTTTCAAACAAAAAGAAGCGCATTTTCCGCCATTCGAAACAGGCTCTAAGGCTCCGTTTGTTAATTAGGAAAAATAGTGGAAAATTTTCACCCATTTTCACTCTTACTTTTCAACACTTTTGATATAATTTGGTATTTTAACTATATAATAATCAGAATTTTTTCTCATTATAATATATTTTTAATCAATATTTCTATTCTTATATTAAAAGCCAACTTATTTTATCTGTATTTTTTTAATAAAAAAGCCTAGTAATAGTTATCCCCAGTTGCATCATATCATTCTCTTTTTTTATATCTTTTTCCACTTCTATTTTTCATTCCCAAACCGACATTAAAATGTGCATCTTAAGAATGTCACCCAAAGATTTATACAATCGAGATCACTGGGTGCTTAGCACCAGTGTTTTAAAGAGTGGATTGTTAATTATCAAGAGCTGGTATCACAAATCGCAAAGACTGGTTCACGAACTGAGGTAAGGCAACAATCTCCTGTTGGTGGGATCAGTTGCATACCGGTGCCATGCGCCAGATGATCCTTTTTCAAACTCATAATCTAAGATAGCGATAAAAATTCCTTCTTATATTCCTAGAGCAGTAACAAATGTCGCCTTGGAGTCCCTTGGGATAACTGATAAGTGTAGAAGGGGAATAATATGTTCTATTTTTGTTGGCAACATGTCGATGACTAGTGAATACAAGCGGAATGGATGTTTTGTGAAATAGGTACATTAATAATGAAAAAATAGATTTGATTATGAAAGAAGAACGATTAACTACAATCGATGAATATCTTGTTAAAAAAGTACAGCGGAGGAAACTCTTCGCCCTTCGCTACGCATCAAAAGAAGCCTTTACAAGTTTTAAGTTTTGACAGTTGAGATTGAACTTGGTAAAGATATATAGTATAATTAACATAATATGCAACTAATTCGACAGTCTTATTGTTTTTACTATTATTGGTGTTTATAATCATTACTTTCTATTTTTTAATCTACAATGCCTATTATTTGATCTTTTCTCTGCTTTTACACATTCTATTTTATTTTATTTTATTGCTTTTTTTCTAATTTTTCAAGTCTATTTGGGAACAAGGAAAAAAGGTTAAAAAAATTTTAAATTAAGAAAAAAGAAAAAGAATGATATAATTTGATAGAGGGTAATAATTAAAAATAAAATAAATAAAGATAAAATAAGTTTTTTATAAAAAGATAAGAAATAATAATTAAAAATATAGATAATAATGAATAAAAGTATGATTGTTAGATAGTTATTATGATAAATTGCATAAAATGTGTGAAATAGAAATTACCTATGAAATAGAAAAGGGATGGAAAAGGGTGGAAAAAATTTTCACCTTCTTTTCCTCCTTACCAAATGAATAATAATTTACATATCCTTTTCTATGAGGGCACACAAATAGAAATTATTTTTAGATAATATTCAGCTGGATTTTGAGCTCTCATCATGCTAATTTTGATTCTTCTGTTGCAATTAAACCATGACGGAGAGTTGATTCCATATTGAAGCTTGAATAAGTTTAACCATACCATTTTGCATTCTTTTGCAAATTCACGGAGGAAAAATTGTATTGATGTTTTTTACTGTATCGGCGTAGGTGCATAGCATTCTTGGTTGCGGTATTCACTAATTTAGGCATGATATGTTAGAATGGCTTTAATAGAAAATTGAAGGGCATGCAAGAAAATAAAGTCAAGTGGACTCCATCCGGCTGATTATGGGCCGCCGTTCGCTATTTTCCATACAATACACGTAATGTTCCAATTAGACAGATATTTTAGTGGCTCCAGGCATGCATTGGATGGTTAAAAAGGAAATCATGTAGGTTAAAAAAATGGTTTAAGAATTAAGACACATTCGGATACACCTTTTGATAGAGTTTCTCTTTTAAAGTTGCATAGCTTTTAGGGTGTGTTTGTGAATCATAAAAGAAAAGAGACGGAAAAAAAGGAATATAAAAAACTAATGGGAAAAGTTAGATTAATAATTCACAATAAAGTAAAAAATTAAAATAAATGTATTATTTTATATGAAAAGATAAAAAATAATAATTGAAAATATAAATAGTGATGAGAAAAAGTAGAGTTATTATTTAATTAAGATATTGAGTCACATTAACAAATATAAAAAAAGTAGCAAAAAATGGTAGAAAATTTTTTCACCCTCTTTACCTAACCAAACAACTTAAAGTTTATTTAATAACTAAATAAAAAGGTGAAAAAATAAAAAGAAACCAGAGAAAAGAAAAAGATGTAATAAATAGGAAATAATTATTAAAAATAAAGTTTATACATATAAGATATATAAGTTTTGGCTAAAACTGGAAAGTGATCATTGAAATAATAAATAATAAATATAATTATAAAAGTATATAAGAGTAAATAATATCATTTTTGATTAAAAGATGGTGAAAACAAGAAAATTAAATTTATTTTTCAGTTCATTGCTAAAAAATGCTCTAAGAGTGCATTTGGTAAGAGTAGAAAAGGTTAAAAAAGAAATTTGAAAAAGAAAAGATTAAAAAAGGAAAGATGAAATGTCATAATAAATAATTATTTAAAATAAAATAACTAGGCATTTTATTTGAAAACTTGAAAGATAATAATTAAAAGAATAAATAATAATGAAGAAAAAGTAAAATTGTTTGATGTTCGAAGGTGAAAAAATGGGTTGCATTGTAATGGGTGAAAAAAAGGTAAAATATGATAGAAAACTTTTTCAGCTCAATGTGAAAGGCACATTAGCAGTACAAGACCTATTTCTCGTGATAGATTAGTCTTTTCAACGCATATATAAGTTACATCTCAAGCCAGTCTGATAAAATATGGATCATAATATCGATCAATAATAAATAAGTCATATTGGAAAGTCAAATCCCATAATAGCTCCACCCAATGGCCATTGTTGATTTTTGGCACGGGAGAGGTAAACGCTACAGATATGACATCCAATAACTAGGCATGCATATAGTGCTCCGCCCTATTCGGAAGTAGATTACATGGAACTTTTTCTTCAGAACAGAGTTGCTATAGACAACGATAGATGCAATAGTACCTCTGAGTCTTTCACAAGTTGGGATGTAATTATTTCAGTCAGAAACATCCGAGACAAGTGAATACAGCGAGTAATCCAGAGTCCCGGACCGGAAGAGTTAATGGCCTGGGGATTTTTTTTTTTTAAAGAATTTTATTCATAAATAGTTTGCAGCCCATATTTTACACGTGTGTGTGCCTGACCTAGATCCAGTACAACAACATATCCAGCATGATATACGCCAGATTCATGACTTGATGAGATCCAGTTGATCTTGAGCTTAAGCCACCAGCCGCAAGAAGACAAAGTTGATCATGTATTTTGACCCCAAGGTCTTTCTTTATTTCGAAAAAATATATCTACGCATGATGGTTTTTATTCGGTTAGCTTAACTGCTAAAGGTTTCGATCTTAGTTTTAGAAAGCAGTACCCCGTTTACGTGTCTCATTAGTGGGAGCTTGAATTTGGAATTTACCTTCACTCTGCAAAAGAATTGTTGGCAGGCACGGATGGAAGACTTGTATAAAATAGTGTTTCATCGCCGGTTTTGTTGTGTTGCACGCTTGAAACAAAATACAAATTTTATTTATGGTAGTAAGCAACCGTTTAGAAAGTTAAAATATGAGTACATCCCAGATTACATGTCTATCTTTAATTACGTCTTTAAAAAGAAAGAAAACTCTTTATTAAAATAAAAATACATGCATTAAGAGAGACGAAGAAGGGGAGTGTAACCCTTATCGTTCTCTCTAAAAGATTAGAACCAGATAAAAAATAAAAAATAAAAGTATATGATCTCTGTTGTCTACCTGTGAAAATCGAAACCAAGTGAATCTTTGCCTTTTAAGCCTATGTAACGCTTGACTATGAAACAGTAAGGTATTGTACTTAAAAAAAATAAATTGTCTTTATTATTGAGGGAACAAAAAGCTTGAGGTTATTGGCTCTCTATAATCATTAAAAGCTGAGGAAGAGCAGAAGATAATTAAGTGATTGGATAGATTACTGGGTTCTTTGGTTTGTGATCGGGCTCTCTCTATAACTATTAGAAGCCTAGAAAGAGGGTTGGTAGCTAAGTCACAAATTAAAAAGATGAGTTATCTTAATTGCATCTTACTATGGTTGTTGGAAGCCTAGTAGGAAAGTATGATCATAGGATCATTGAAGTGACTAAGTGAGTTATCTGGTTTACTTTCTTTGTTGGTCAACTCTTTTTTATAATTGTGAGAAGCCTAAGAAAAGCAATTGACACTAAGTGACTTGGTGAATTATTGAGTCAAAGAAGTATATCAATGAGATGGTTATGTTTAGGTGAGGTCTTGCAATCTTAGTTTCTTATGCCTTACCATTTTTTATATTGCCCGATTTAGTACTTTGTAATTTGTTTCCTAGGAAAATATAACAACTAAGATGATACTAGTTATTATGTTGTGATTACTATGGATGGATCATGGTAGATTGCCCTTTCAAGTGTTGGATGACCCCAATTTAGAGAAGCTCAACATAGGACCAGGTTAGATCATTAGGGTTGCAGAGCTTGATTCTTTATTAATTCTCAAAAAATTTATTAGCTAGTTGAGTTTAGATTGAGCCAATAGCATTTATGGGACATTCGACTTGGATCTATTAATTTATTTGATGATTTTATTGCTAGTATGGAGGATGAGTTGTTTAAATGGTAAAGTGTTTTTGGTTTCAAAAAGTTGAGACTCAAATTATAATTTCCTCATATTGATGCCTAACATCTATCCATTTAATGATTATGAGTTGTTACTCCTTTGCGAAGTGAGTGATTGGAATTGCATAGATTATTGTTAATATGATATTTTCATGAGTCCAATCAACCAACCTTGTCTTCTAATGATGAAGACTTTCTAATGTGGCTCGTCAAGAGGTTGTGTATCAATATATTAACAAGTGAATGATTTGGATTGACTCATTTGATGAAATATTTGTCCAATTATTGAGGTGGGATAAAACCCATCGAAAATAAGAAGTGTAACATCAAACAGAAATTAACAACATCTTCTAAGGATTAATTCACAAGGTTAATCTATAAAAAATTCCAAGCCATCGTTTAGTCGCACCTTCCTCTTCAGCGTCAGCAACCGACCTTACAAACCTCTATTCAATCTCCACCTCTATCTGTTCGCATAAGATAATAACAACAAGGAGGAAGAACCACTAGGTCGTGTAGACGAGCTTTGCAAATAGAAAATCAGCGCAAAATTAAGGCTCACTAGAAAACACAGTAGCAAGGAAAGCTTTGTTACTGTCCTCGCAGCCAAGGCAAGTAGAAGTGGGTCTCGTGCTAATGAGCTGTGCAGCTGAGAGAAATGGGTTTCACACTGACGTGCCATGCAACAGAGAGAAATAGGGCTCGATAGACGCGTTGTGCAACCTAAGGGATTTATCTCCTATCATTAGAAATAGGGATAATAGATAGATATACTCTGATTGGTAGATTATTGTACGTGACCTTGATTTGTAGCAATGAATTTTTGGTACGCTGATCAATCATACGACCAGCGCATCGAATTGAGGATGCTAATTACGTCGGTGAACAGACTTAGAGTAATGTACAACTATCGACGGGCAGCATCATTGACGGCAAATGAGTAACAACAGCAGCTTCTTTCAATGTTTTTCGATGAACGGAGGAGGTTGTTCGAATGACGAAAGTCAGAGATGGTAGAAGGCCAGGTTAGTTTACTGAAGGAGCAATAGTCAGAGGTCAACGGCAACATCACCGACAGCAAGCAAGAATGACAATGGGTTTTAAACACCTTTTTGAAATTTTTAGCCAACGGAAGCAAGGACTCGGTGCAATGAGGTTAGCATTAGAGTTGGAAGAGCAAAGCCAATTTTTTAGACAACACAGATTTGGGGTCCGATGGTTAGATGGCGGCGTCGCAGCGGCAATTTACAGCTAAAATAGATGGGTTTTTTCGATGTTATCAGAATTCTCTGGTGAACAAGGGGGAAGATCCGGCGTGGCGAAGAGTCTTTGGAGGTTAGGAAGTCGTCGCCGAGTTTCTGACTGGAGCGGATCGACCATCCAACAGTCGAATGACGGCAGCACAAGGGGTAGCAACAGTTGTCCTGTTCCCATTTTGTCAAAAAATGGAGGCAGTCGATTCCACACTTCCAGCAGCCAAAGATGGAGAAGATTGATTCACTGGGGAGGCAAACCGACAGTTATCGGCGACAAGCAATGATAGCAGACCCAGGCCAGTTCCACTCAACAACTAAGAAGCTATGTTGGCAGCTTGCATTCGTTGAGACCCACTAGAGCAGGAGAAGGAGGCAACAATTGGATCTCGACCATGGTTCTGCCGAACATGATTGTGGCCGTTGGTTTGTTATCTGAGAAGAGGTTGGCCTTGATGGCATCTCCGATTCTCTGGCCTAACCTCGTTGTCGGCAGAAGATGCACATCGGCCACCAACTCTTCTTCTTTCGCATCCATGTTGGC
The DNA here is from genome assembly GCA_036873735.1 of Pouteria campechiana. Lineage (NCBI taxonomy): Eukaryota > Viridiplantae > Streptophyta > Magnoliopsida > Ericales > Sapotaceae > Pouteria > Pouteria campechiana. The sequence continues at coordinate 30,367 of JAYJMB010028905.1, read as the reverse complement.
CAGGATCATTCCAGCATTGCTGGCATTCCTTACAATGATGATCACTTTGGCAGCTTCAATGCATTGGTAAGCTGTGAACGACAGTTCGAGTCTGGAGAGGAAGTTTGGTTTAGGCTGGCAGAGAAATGCTCTAGTTCGAGTTATGCAGGCAGGCTTTTGGCTATGCAGTTGAGATAGATGAGTTGATGCACAACCAAGAGAAATCAGCCATTGCGAGTGCAGGTGAAGAAGCTAGTGAAGATGGCGATGCACCTTGTGGTGATGTGCGGTGTAGTCGAGGAGTTGAGGCAGCATCTCACATTGCAGCCAGCAGACCATGACTCAATATGTCTAATGACGTGTTGTGCAGCTAGACAAAGCAAACATCTCTTATAGTCTCTCACACACCGTGCAGAGGAAATGACATGGGCTGACGTGCTGCGCAACCAAGGTAGTTCGCTGACACGCAACCAACAAAACGCATTTTGCTAAGCTGGTGTGTAGCTGATGTGACATGGAGATAGGACGGGCAGCGGCAGCAAGCCACTCCGCAATCCAACTAACATGCCGAGCAGATGAAGGATTAGCATTATGAGTTGCGACACTAAGGCTACCTTTCAACCGTGTAGACAAACGAGAATAATTGTCCAAAATATTTTGGAAGCTGAAATTAATATATGTATCAACTCTAAATGATAGACTTTTGAAAATATATTGGGGTATATAAAAGATTATTTTTTATGACTTATTCATACAAGTTAATTATACGATACCTATATTGGACATGCATGCAATTAATTAGATTTTTAGCAATCCACACTAGTAAGAATATTTTAATTAAATTAATTAAAATATTTAAATTAGCCAATGGTGCAAATGAAAAATGTCCAAGGCATGATAGTTAGGTTCTAATTTCCCAAAATGCCCCAATGGTGAAGCTAGAATTTCTGAGATGCCCTCATTAGTAAAGTTGGCATGTCCAAAATACCCCAATGGTGAAGCCCTGAGATGCCCCCATTGGTGAAGCTGGCATTCCAAAAATGCTCTAATGTGAAGCTAGAATTCCTGAGATGCCCCATTGGTGAAGCTAGTATACCCAAAATGCCCCAATAGTGAAGCTGGAATTCCCAAACTATCCAAATGGTGAAGCTGAGCCCATTTTCTAGGAATTCCCAAAATACCACAAATGGTGAAGGTAGACTCATTTCCAAGGAGTTTCCAAAAATGCCCCAACTGGTGAAACTGACATCCTAAGAATGCCGCCATGTTGAAGTTGATATTCTAATTTACCCATAGAGGACCTCAAGCCTACAAATACCCCTTCCTCTTCTTAAGAAAAAGAGGATTTTTAAAAGAGAGAATTTGGAGGAGGAGCTTGAGGAGTTTTCAAGAGGTAGGTGCCTTACTTAGCATCAATGACTTTTAGCCACTGGTAATTTCTCTAGTACCTGAGAGCATTTTACTATGGCCTCACCATGGTATATACATGGGTCCTACCCATGCCATAGTAATGGTGGGTCCCATATGGCTAATAGACAATAGGATAATGCTGGATTAAACATTTTAAATACATTAAAACCTATTTAAACTCTAATTAAACCATGTAACTGCTTCGTAAATCAGGGAACTCATGATATTGTCTTAAATCAATTAAGAACTATCATTTAGCACGAACACTATCATTAGTGCTAACTATGATTAGACTTAATTAACTCAAAGTGTAATAAGGTTTAATTCATGCAACCTGAATTTTTGATCTCTGACTATATAAACAATAGAGATCGCTCGCTTTTAGTTTTCCATGGGATATTGAAAAATACCACTCATTAACTCATCCAAAAGCCTAAGTCTAGGACCGTGTCAGTGAGTCATGAGTCACTGAGTCATACCTTAGCAAATGTCACTTCTCAATTCTTTCAAAGCTTAAGTCTAGGACCGAGTCACTGAGTCATGACTCACCGAGTCAAACCTTAGCAGATATCATTCATCAAAACATTCAAATCCAGTCAACCTGACCCACTCTTCCTAAGCTTTTTATGGGTAATCGAGAGAGCCAAGCTAAATCTAGTCATCCTAGTTCCACTTTTCCTAAGCTTCTCATGGGTAATTGAGAGAGCCAAGCCAAATCCAGTCATCCTGGTTCCACTTTTCTTAAGCTTCTCATGGGTAATTAAGAGAGCCGACCTAAACCTGATTAACCTGGTCCACTTTTCTTAAGCTTCTCATGGGTAATGAGAGAAACCTGAACCAAATCTAGATCACCTATTTTGTTATGATCTCTTTCAGATTTATACACAATAGAGATCATCTAGTCCTGAGTCCTTTCGGGATATGCCAATTGGGTCACAAAACACCTACTATCTCTATGGTTTCTTATAGTCTAAACAATAGAAATCACCCGGGATAAACCAATTAGATCAAAATAACCATTCTTTAGGTTGACCTAGTATCTAGCAACCCTGTTTAGAGCCGCGTCATTCAATCTGCCCATTGACTTGAGGCGATCCCCTAAATATCAAGTCATCACAATGTGCTTGGTGATCCCAAAGAAAACATACAATCATTTTGAGAGTGTGTATTTTATTTTTGGGTATCTAAGATGCATTATACTTTTCTTTGTAATTAAGGATTTTCTCCCCTTGTGGAGATGTAATTAGGACCACTTATGGTCTAGGATATGAACATATAATTTTTTGATATAAACAAAAGTGTAATCAATTGAGGACAATCAATAAAAAATAGAAATTGTTTGATTTATTTCAAAAAAATGGTAAACCTTTGCTTCACCTTGGCAACTGCCCAATATCAATATTCGTGCATAGTCATTTGGTGCTAACGTTCCACCACAACCATTTTGTTCAAATGCACATGCATAACCATATCAGATGAACCCGGATCCCACGACATACTTCAATGAGATGATAAATGACTCGATGGTCCAATCGCAAATAAACTTGCCTTCTCAAGTGCCAAATATTTATCATTGGCTATATCTATTGGAGATTGAGAATGAGCCATTCCTGCCAAACTTCTAGATGATAAACTTTCATACGTTTGATGGAACAGATGATCCACAATATCATCTCACCCTCTTTAATCTCAAGTTGGAAAACTATGTTGTCTATCACAATCTCTGCTTGAGATTAATTTGGCTCGTCACTTAAGGGACCAACATTCCAGTGGTACTTGACGCTTCCAGCGGGGTCAGTCAAGACCTGGAATGACATGCATAATCTATTTCTAGCAAGGTTCTTTGTGACTAAAAAAGATGTCACATTAGCCAACCTTTCCTTATGAGGCAAAGGAATGATGAACCAGTAGAGGAGTTCATCTTTCGCTGGCAGAAGGAAGCCAACAAATATGAGACAACCTTAACAAAGGAGCAAAGAGTTCACCTATGTCGAAATGGCATTAAGGTTAACTTTGTAATCCTGGTGAATGTACAGATCGCTACATTCTGAGAGCTGACCAATGAGGTAAGTCGAAAGGAATGCTTCCTTTCCCTCTTTGGAAAAAGCAAAGCCCGGGATGATGAACAGAAAGAAAATACTTTCCGGCCTAAGAATAAAGTATCAGAAAGAAGCAAACCGAACACCTCTATCAAACCACTAAGACTAAAATTAGTGGTAATGACAGACAGTCGAAGAAAATGGAGATTCCAGAGCTAAAATACCAATACTCTTATGAGAAAGTGGTACTAATCCTATTGGGGCTCATTTAATTAGGCAATATAAGGCTACTAGAACTCTATTCCTAGTAGAGGTAGATAAGGTGAACACCCCCTATACTGTTATTACCATCGAGGTATCTATTACCTGACGGTTAAATGCAAAGTAGTGAGGAGAATTATTAATCATTGCATGAATAGTGGAATACTTACACCGAAGAAGGATGTGCAGGCAAAATCCAACAACATATCGGTGAAATTTTTTTTGATTTAGCAATGCTAGAACAGGAATTTGATCATCGATTCTCGAAAGCCTTTAGCTGAGAGGTGCAGAAGAAAGTCATGGCTGATGACAAAGGTTGGGATCTTGACTAGCCAAAAGACATCCCAAAAGTCCCATCGGTGAGATATAAGGGACGAAACCATCAAAATAAACATGCAAAGTAGAAAGAAATGTAAGAGCATTTGAAGGACTTATTCCCATATCCTGAAAGGATACACTGTTGGCCATCATGTTTCTAGCCATATATTATTGGGGATTACCTCTAGCCCGAGAGGCTTAAATCCTTCTACAAAAACATGGTGGGGAAAGAGAAGAAAAGAGCCTGACTTGGTGAAGGGTGTCCAAAGCTCTATGGTTGGGAGCTATCGCCGTCACTTTCGTCAGCTGTAGATGAAGTATGGATAATATTTTGGAATAATTTGTTAGACTTAAAAACTAGGAATAACCCAAGTTTTGATAAGGATAATATATTTGAATATCGAATAGTAGCACCTTGTTATCACATTGGCGAAGGAGAGACCTCTACCAGCTAGCCAAACAAGAAGCGAGAACGCTCTCGTAGAAGGTGCAATCGCCAGAGAGATCATCGACGCTAAGGTTTCACCGTATTCAATGTCAGTGATTCGCTAGTCACAAACCTCCTCCGCCATGCTGATGAGTGCTATAGTAAAAATCCATACCTCATAAAGATGCATTGGAATTTTCAAAGATCACTTTCCTTGAAAGTGAAGAAGAACTGGTTTCAAGCTTCAGCAGTTTAGGGTGTCAAAGAATGGGTCCCTTTATAAGATATGTTCCTGCTACACTTCCTTTCCAAAAGAAAGAAAGGAATTAGAAAGCTCTTATCAACTGGGACTGGTATTATAGTGAGAACACGGCTAATTATGTTCACAAATGGAGGGACACTGTTTGGAGCAATCCACAATCACTTGATCACCTAGAGGCAGAAGAAATATATCTTCGCTTGGCAAAAACGGCCTATTTCCACCATCAAGTGCTCTCTAACTTCATACAGGCATTCAAGCACACCAAAAAAAAGAAGATGAGAGCGATGGATGACCAACCAAAGGAACAAGTGTTCATCGAATCGTACATTGCGAGGGCCCTTGAATACTTACACTATATGAAGGCCCCTATTTTAACAGGAGTTCTAGAAACCAAACAAATCCATTACCTAAGATGGCCCTTGATGAAGTTATTCAAAGAAAGCTACACGGTCCTGATTGGACACTTATTCCAATATCAAGCCTCAGTGTTAATGATGTTGCAAAATGAGGCATATGCGATCAGGAGCTTCCCATTTTCATTGGCTAGTAACAGTAATGCCCTAAAGTGGATTGTGACATTGAGAGCCGAATCGTTTAGATCTTGGGAGGTGCTGACTGAAGCATTTATATACAGATTTCATGATTACACCTCTTAGTTCTCTTAAGCATAAGTGCGAGAAATTCATCCTCTTGAAGGGGAACATCTCTATGATTTTGCCTTGAGATGGTGCAATTTTTACCTTTATTGCTCGTATTGCCAGAAGAAAGCCATATAATATAGGAACGCATTATTGCATTAGGAAAGGCCTTTCCATTGCCTGAAGAAATACTTACTTTATTTTCCAGACTACTAAATCTGTTAATCTAGAAACCATCAAAACCTATGGAGGTATCTTATAACATGACTAACATCGTAGCAAATGAAGAGAATGCTCCACAAGAAGTATCTGAGTCACTGAAAATAATGGTCATGTTGCTATCCAGGAAGAACCCAACTTCGGACAAAGGAAAGGCGCTAATGCAAGAAGAGTTGGTGCCTAGAACTCCTTATCCCCCTATTGAAGAAAGGAAAGCTCCAAACTAACAAATAAGCTAGATTATAATGTCATCGCTCACTTGTGCAGAATCCTGGCAAGACTGAGCATATATGATACACTTCAGCTCTCTAAAGAGTCTCAACAAGCACTCATAAATGCGTTGCTAGATGAGTCCATCAAGGACCGATACCTCGCAGAGGTTGCTAATACAATTAAATAAAACCAAACCATCATTTTGCAGATGATGACTTATTACTTAGAAGTACAGAGCATAATCGTCCATTCTGGATCCAGGATCTGCGATGAGTATTCTCCCACTTACTGAAGCGTATCGGGATGTGCCCATCCATTCTCAAAAGCAACACTCTAGTGATTTAAGGCTTTAAACAAGAGAGTCAGAGGGCTATGGGGACTACCACCTTGAGCCTTGATATTTAAGGATTTCTCACAAAATTCAACTGCCATGTCATTAATGCACCAACATCCTATAACTTGTTGCTTGGAGGGCCATGGTTGCACCGATACCAAGTTGTGGCATCCATGGTGCACTAATGCTTTAAGTTCTACCAAGACGACATAATGAGGCACATATTGGCTGATGTACGGCCATTCACGATTTCAGAGGCATTCTTCTCAGAAGCCCAATATTATGAGATGACACCGAATGAACTGGAGCAGCTAAAAGAATCAGCCAAGCCAGCCATAGACAAAAGGCAATAGCCATTTATTGCTAAAAGATAAGGGTCAACATCACAAAGACCCTCATCATAGGTTGTACCTCCACAGATGGTCTCGCTCCTAGTTGTTCCGCCACAAATGTCTTTACGCTTTCACAAGAAGATAAGTTAAAACTCATGAAAGAGTTGGAAGTTATCCAAGTAGACAATGATGATGAAGAAAGGTTGTCGATTCAGCATCCGTAATTGTCGCAGCACCGGGTCACTCCTACTTTAGCACCAGCTCTGCAAATTCAAAATATATTCAATTGGAGGCCAGTTGCAACTTCCTCAACTCCACAATCTTTTGCCTTCCAAGCTGGGATGTCGATGGCAAGACTGCTTGGAAGAAGACATAGAGTTTATGAGAATCAAGTCGCTAACTCTTTGCTAGCTTCTATGTTAACACAACCAGCACTAGCCGATAACACTTGGTTTTAGATCAACACTCCGGGCTTAAGGTGAACGATCACTACTCCTCTAACATTTTCACCTACATATGCCAAACTACTCTCAAGTAGTCTTGAAACCAACACAGTCTTTGCATTTTGAGATCAACACTGGGAACATCGGTCAAACAAAGCAAGAGATATACTCCAATCTCAGCACCAGAAGCAGTAAATGGGAGATCAGAGGAGAAAGATTATAATCCATGTTGGTTGAGTATAATTGGCCACTAACTTGATTGGTTAAGTCAGAAATTATTCAGGGCAAAGAACCTAAACTGCAATCTCAAGCAAAAAGAGGAAGATTAATTTCAAGAAGATGGGCTTGCCCTATGGACAATGTCGTACTTCTAATCTTCTACCCAAGAAATTCCTGTTTGCTAAAATTTTTTAAAAATTCATTAAGGGATGCAAAAGGATGATCAACCTCCTCGACGTCTATCTTGATAAATCTTACAGGTCGGTAATTGGTCCTCTCATCTGGATTTCAATCAAAGGAAAATCAAAGGGTCCATGGTATTTAGGAGATCAGACAAGTCTTAGTGTGGACTATGATATTAATGTGGATAGTGATGAGGAGTATATATCGGATGGCTCTTATGAGAGTATCAGGTCAACTATCAGTCTCACTATGTGGGACTGTCAGTTAGCTCCTATTGAGTCCAAGACGTCAAAAACGTCATCCACCCTATCAACAATTGCACATTGTTATATGGTTTTTACCTCTCATCATGTATCCACAAAAGAGGAAGAATCTGAGTCCAATGATAAAGAATCACAAATAAACTTGGAGGGACCTGATGATACAAATGAAAAAGAAGTCATTGATGACCCATCAATTTCTAAATTAGGATCAAAAATGATGAGTAAGACTCATGAACTCGATCATGAGTCAAACACTAGCTGTTAAGGGGAAGAAGGAGATGATGACTCTGATTCTTCCTTAAAAGAATTAACCTATGACATAGCTCTAATGGGGTTAGAAGATGTGGACAACCAACAATCAATGAACTCGAAGAGTTCAACTTAGGTACAGACAAGGATAAGCACCTTACCTTCATTGCTAAATCTTTACTAGAACATAAAAAGTAATTGCTAAGGGATCTCCTTAGGGAATTCAAAGATGTCTTTGCATGGACATACTCTAAAATGCCCTGCTTAGATCCCAATATTGTAGTGCATTCTTGCATATTTCTCTAAGCAAGTGGCCAGTAAAGTAAGTGCCAAGGAAGTTCAAACCTGAATTGGACAATAGATCATTAATGAGATCAATAAATTGCTAGAGGCCAACTTCATCTGAGAAATCAAGTTCCCGAGATGGCTCTCCAGTGTTGTCCTAGTAAAGAAAAAGAATGGGCAAATACGAGTTTGCATCGATTTTTGCTATCTTAACGAAGCCTGTCCCAAAGATGGGTTCCTGCTACCATATACAGAACTCCTTATCGACAACACATCACTCTATGACACATTCTCGTTCATGGATGGTTACTCTAGCTACAACCAGATTAAAATGGCACCCACAGACGAGGCTTTCACTATATTTTGCATTCCAATGGGTGTCTTTTACTATAAAGTTATGCCATTTAGATTAAAGAATGCAGGAGCAACTTATCAAAGAGCTATGCAAGTTATTTTTTATGATATGCTTCACAAATATGTTGAATGCTATGTCGATGAATTGGTGGTAAGATCCAATGATCATGATCAGCATCGTCAGGATCCACGCATCATCTTTGTACAACTCAAGAAAAATAAACTATGCATGAAGCCACTCAAATGCACATTTGGAGTTGAGTTAAGAAAGTTCTTAAGATTTATTATCCATCATTGAGGAATCGAGGTGGACCCACAAAAAATAGAGGCCATCAGAAACATGCCTCCCCCAAGGAACATAGATGATCTAAGGAGTTTGCAAGGCAACCTATCTTATATCAGAAGAATTGTTGCCAATTTAGCAGGAAGATGTCAGCCATTTCATCGTTTACTAAAGAAAGATCTAGACTTTGTTTGGGACAAAGCTTGCAAGAAAGCTTTCGATACCATCAAAGAATTACTTCGTAACCTACCAATTTTGGCTACACCAACCAAGGGTAAGCTACTTATTTTGTACATCTCCATGAGTGAGTAATCGCTGAGGTGATTGCTCGCACAAGAAAATCAAGATGATAAGGAGCAAACATTGTATTACCTTAGCCATTAGTTTATCGGTTTATCGATGCAGAATGCAATTATACTCCGATCAAAAAGACATGCCTTGCCTTAGTGTTTATAGCCCAAAAGTTAATGCATTATTTCCTTGCTTGTGAGATCTTATTAATTTCTAAAGTGGATCCGCTCAAGTTCTTGATCAATCATCCCATGCTACCAGGATGGTTGGCTAAGTGGTCATTACTATTGTTAGAATTTGACATCACCTTTATCTCACAAAAAGCAGTGAAAGGATAAGTTCTAGCTGACTTCTTGGCAACTTATCTAGTTGATGAAGAGGTCGTTGTACAAGAAAACTTGCCAGATGAGGTAGTATTCATTGTTCAAGTCAACACTCTTTGGCAGATGTACTTCAATGGTGCTGCCAAAGTTATCGATATTGGCATTGGATTTGTCTTCATCTAACCTCAGAAAGACATTCTTCCATATTCTTTCTACTTAGAAAAGAATTACACCAATAATGAAGCTGAGTATGAGGCATTAGTCTTAGGACTTCAGATTGCCCTCAACTTCGGGATCACAAAATTAGATATCTTTGGCGATTTGGAACTAGTGGTATGATAATTAACCACTAAATACAAGGTTTGCCAGCCCAGTTTGCACTGATATTATGATATCATGCAAGGGCTATTGGATCAACTCTTCTAAGTCAGCATCAGACATATCCCAAGGACTGAGAATACCATTGTTGATGCTCTAGTAAATTTGGCAATCATCTAGCCATTGCTGGAGGCCAAGAAGTTGTTGTCAAGGTTGAGCAAAGAAGTTGCATTCCTGACTAATATGATGAGGAGACTACTAAGCGAGTGGAATGCGTAACTTGCATGGAATTGATGACAAATGATTGGCGAAACCCGTACATCAACTATCTGTAATACAAGATTCTCCTGAAAAACTCATAAAAAAGGTTAGTTCTAAGAAAAAGAGTTACTCAATATGTGTATTACAATAATACACTATATCATTAGGCATATAATGAACTTTGGCTCGTTGTTTTAATGGGGAAGAGATCCAATATGCACTCATGCAAGCATATTCTAGCGAATGCGGTGGGCATTCGTTTGGTCAAAGATTATATAGATGAATCAAATATCTGGGATATTATTGGCCTATTATGGTCTCAGACTCATGCAAATTTGCCAAATCATGTCTCCAATGTCAGTTCCATGGGGATATTCGGCACATACCACCTTCAGAATTAGTACCCACAAGCATCTTTTAGCCATTTGCATGGTGGGAATTTAATATCATTGGTCTCATCAATCCTATGTCTACCAAGGGACATGCTCACATCCTGGCTGCAACCAATTATTGCTCCAAGTGGGCAGAAGCTAACTCATATAAGAAAGTCAAAGCCAAAGAGGTAATCGAGTTTATCAAATTCAAGATCGTGTAACGATATGGTAATCCATGCCAGATTATGTTGGACAATGAAATTCCATTCAAGAATGAGGACATGGAGAAGTTTTGTCGAAAATAAGGCATCAAATATATATATTCTACACCATATCATCTACAAGGAAATGGCCAAGTGAAAGTGTTCAATAAGGCAATCCTAAAGATCATAAGAAGAACGGTGGATAAGAATAAGCGGTAATGTCACCTCAAATTACCAAAGGTGCTTTGAGCTTATCGCACCACTCATCAGACAATAACCAATGCAACTCCTTGTTCTTTGGTGTCAGGGCAGAGGCGGTCTTGCTCTTGGAAGTGCAATTGTCATCGCTTAGAGTTGCAACATATTCAGGGTTGATAACTAACCAACAAGCTAAGTTGAGGTTCGAAGAGCTTGACGCTCTAGATGAAAAGCGGTTCCAAGCCAAGCAAAGAATCGAGTTATACCAAGCCCACATGGCGAAGGCATATAACCGATCGGTTAAATACCAAGCTTACCGCCCTGGTGATTTAGTTCTCAAACTAAGGACTGAACTAATGGTGGGTGGCAAATTAATTGGCAAATTTGAACCCAAGTGGGAAGGCCCTTATGTCGTGCAAGACGCTTATGTCAATGGGTCATATCGGATTATAAATAGTAATGGTATACAAGAATTACCCATTAGTGGGCATTTCCTAAAGCGTTACTATGCATGAGTTGGAAGGGGGAAAACACTAGGGGCATTTGCTCCCCCTTTCTAATCCTTGCAAATATTCCTGAAGCGATTTGATCCATATGTAAAAGTCAAATCATCGCTATATATGAACTAGGAGGGAGCAAACGCTGGGGGCATTTGCTCCTCCTTCCCTATTTCATGCAAATATTTCTTAAGCAATTCAATCTACATGCAAAAGTGGAATTGCCAATAAAAAAAAAGAAAAGAAGACATGTTAAGAAACTAAGTGTTGAGAGAAAAATATGCTAAATCACACATTCATTAGCATGTAAGATTTTCATACATAGAATGAGTTCACAAATGAGTTAAAGCAGTTAAAATAGACTCCTTTAGAAGGATGAATTGCTCCTCCACTGTCATTAAAGCTTGAGCAGCTTCCAAGCTCATAATTGGAGATGACTTCAACTCTTTTAAAGTCTCCTCAATCACCGTCACTTCTTGTTGGGAAGCAGCTACTTCTTCCTTTAAGTGCTTGATGATCTCTAAACCTTCAGCTTCATCTTTCTCCTTGGAAGCAACAAGAGATTCTTAAAAGGATAAATGATGGCTCAACTGGTGAAACTCTTGTTGAAGGACTTCAAGGTGATCTCTATTTATTCTAACATCTTTTCTTAAGGAGGTCAACTCTGCTTGAAGAGATAAAAGATGCTCCGAAGCCATGCTCGTGACTAACAATTTCTCATTAATCTTAGCCCATAGATCCTCAAGTTCAACTTCCTTGGTAGCGATGGCTTCAGCAGGAAGTCTTGGTATAGCATCTAATTAAGCCTGTTCCCATACTTGCTGAAAAGACTTGAGTTGCTTGAGGATGACTAACAAACAAGAGATGTCATCGGCGGGCCTTTCTATACCTTTAGCACGAAATAGATAATGATATTTTAAACTTGTGATTGCATTAGACAAAGAGGCTCTTTGTAGTGTCCTGGCAAAATTTGAGCAAAAAGATCGGACTTCATCTTCTAAGTTCTCCTGTTGAACCTTACTTTGCTCCTTTGTTGCCTTGATACAAGCAAAAGACAGCATCTGAAGAAAATCCTCATTGAGCAAAGCGTGAAAATGCGATGTCGATGCTTCAAGTATCTCCCTATGTGGTTCATAAGCACTATCATTAATCCGCAGCAATGCCCCGGAAGCAGAGGGGAAGGCTTCACTAGCAGCATGTTCACCCTCAAGATCAAGAATAACATTGTCTATATCTCCTTCAAGAACAACTATGGAAGCAGCACCCTCTAATGGGATCTTTGCCAAGGTAACCTCCTCTTCAATTGAATTTCTTACCAAACGAAGAAGGTGTGGAGATAATGGAGAAAGGGGAGAAGGAATATCACCAAGCTAATGAATGACCTCATGCAAATGGAAGAGATCAGGTGATGATTCCCTCTAATCTCCTACTAATGCATCAATAGCATCCGACTGATTAGTATGCATCTCCATGAGAATCCCTCCACCAGCATCAATTTTGCTATCTTCCCCACCAGATGCACCTACACCTCCCACAAATTGCTTTGATGCCTCAATGGTTTTGGAAGATGATGGGGCAGAAGAAGTTATCTCACAAGGAAGCATGCTCCCAGGAAGAGGTTTAGGCACTTTTCGACTTGCTTTGGCCTTCCTCCTTTGATTTGTGGTTGAGCTCTTGGAAGTAGTGTTTCTCTTTTGCAAAATAGGAACCTCTTCACTAGCTATCACCTTCTTGCTTCTTTTGATGGCTGGAGTAAAAATCTCTTCACTAGCTATCGCCTTCTTGCTCCTTTTGATGGCTGGAACAAGAACTTCTTCATTGGCTATTGCCTTCTTGCTCCTCTTGATAGTTGGAGCAGGAACCTCTTCATTAGCTACCGTCTTCTTGCTCTTCTTGATGACTAGAGCAGAAGACTCTTTACTCCCTATTGCCTTTGTACTCCTCTTGAAAGCCGGAAGTAGAGGAGCTGCTTCGCGGCGCAAACTTACACTTTTGGTCACTCTTGCTGGAGGAGGCTCGGACAATCCTCGGCTAGTCTTTGCCCTCCCATCATGCTTCCTAGCAACACTACTAGATTCAATTCCTTTCTTTCGAGATAAGGGAGTTCTTAGAGGAACTAAAGCTTGAGGAGCCCTATCACGGAATCATACTAGAGTACAATCTACCAAGTACCGTTCCAACCTTGCCTTAGCGTCAGCTTTTACTTTGATCATTTTCTCCCTTAAAAGGGGCACATTGATCGGTATAATTTGCTTAGCATAATTCAGAGGGACATAAGGAGCCGACTCAGGGGTTATTAGCTTTGTCCATATGTCTTCACCTATGGGGTATAACTTCTTACCAGATTCCCACCAGCTAAGGTGACTGTGATCAGTGCGATGAATATTCCACCGAGGACGACGTTCGTCTAACCATAAAACTCATTATGGAAAAGTGGACAGCCTCTCAAAATCCATGACCTGTTATGCTCCCAAGAAGATACTATCAGGCATGTCAAGTACAAAAGAGGATGTCAACAGACAATAAGCAAATATACCACAAGTAGGAGGCATTGCCTTGCTGATTTTGTCGCCATTGGTGCTATACCACCAAGCATAATCCTTGGTCACGTATACTCTTTGGGCCGGACCAAGCAAGAAAACATCGTAATCTCGAAAGATAGAGGTAAAATAGAATGACAGTAGATATCACCAAGCTAGACCCACTCCTGCTATATGCTCTTCTTGCAATATAAATATGATGCAACAAGATATTTCTTAGTCATAGCCAAACTGCCTGGCAAATCAATTCGGGAAATATGGTTCAACCCAAAACCTGAAGCCTTCTCGAAGTGTAAGCAAGCAAGCTTGCAAAGAAATGATGAAATCATTAATCTTGCCAAAGGTTTCATCCTTGCCTTTCACCTCAAATCCCAAAGAATTGTTGATCGAAGTAAGCAAAAATATCTCCCGGGGAAACTTGTGCAGCTTCACTAACCAATTTGTCACTTCATCAAATCGTATATTCCTAAAAATGGTAGTTAAGAACTTCCCCAATAATAAACCTTCACCAAGCAATTGAGTTGGCTAGTCAACCCTGTAAATCCAGGGGAAATAAAGTCCTAACCAAGCTATAAAGAAATGGACTAGAAAGTACGTGGTGCATGTGACTGGCCTAGAATGCTATAAGACCATATCGTTCAACCCGTGATAGATGTCGCACAATACATGAGGAGCTATGGATAGTCTCTTACCTTTAGCAAGCTGAAAAGCCAACATTAAGCATAAGGGGTTGATGTAATGGTCATGTTTTGATGAAGGATAAATAATAATAGAAAGCCACAGCGTAAGGAATAGGACTAATTCCTCCTCTAGGGTGATATTACTCAAAAGAGTTTTATCAAACCAAATATTCCATTTGGCCCAATCTTCAGATGCTGACATCTTACATCTTCAAGTATTGGGATTGAAAATCCTTCTGAACAATTGTGCCCAACCTATCCAAGGAAGCTTAGTACCAGATCGTCTTAACTTACTCATTATACTCAAGATGTCATAACCTAAGCTGCCTTCTTTAAAATCCTCATTCAATGGGAGGTACAAATCAAAAGGCTCCTCAATGACAGGCAATCCACAAATGGTATTAAGATCCCATAGTGTGATGCTTATCTCACCACAAGGGAAATGAAAAGAATTGGTCATTGGAGACCAGAACTGAATGAAGGCGTACATGGCCTCCATGTGCCATTGGAATGAATTGTGAGTGCAAAGAATCACATCATAAATGTCAGCCTGATCAAGGACACTTTTGTGCGCTGTTGCTACATGCTTTGCCTAAGGTCTAAAGAAATTATTCTTTGGTAAACCACCCTTGAATAGGACTATTTTACTATCAGTAACAAACTTATAACCCTCAAGAATTGTTGCCCTCTGGCTAGGGGTCTCTACAGAGTATTCATGAGGATCCAACATCTCTTTGATGGAAGATAGGAAATAGCCATCAAAGTGGCCCTTCTTATCATTCTGCGTAAAAACATTAGCAGATAGATAAGTGTTCTGAACATCTTTTCTATGCACAATACAAGGTTGAGAGCGAAGAGTGAAAGAAATTTCTTAATTCTTCATGTTTATCATGGAAAAGTGACGTATTGGAGAATGACCTGAGATGTCACTATCAAAACCAGGAAGTTTTTGCTTCGGGAGCTATGTGTTCAGCTAAACATAGAAACCCTTATCTATATCCTTAACCTGATAATAACGGATAGTACTTTGAAGATGAGGGTCACCACCTTTCTTTTGCTTCTTCCATTTCTGCTGCGATTGGCATTTTGGTGCCATAGGAACTCTCCCTTGGCATTGGGCTGCAACACAAACTTTCTCTTGGCATGGTGGCGCTATAGGAACTTTCTCTTGGCATGGTGGCGCTATAGGAACTTCCCCTTGGCATGGTGGCATAATAGGAACTTCCCCTTGGCATGGTTGCACAATAGAAACTTCCTCTTAGCACTATGATGGAACAAGGATCTCCCCTTCTTCTGATCCATCTTCTGGTACTCTTACATCTAGCTCAAGGGTAACATTAGATGAAAGAATTGCTTCAATGACGGGAGGATTCGGAACGAAACTATTTGTTATAGGTTGCGTCAATGTTGCTTCATCTTGATCATTTACATCATTCTCTTTGGCAAAGACTGAATCAATATTGTGAGAGACATAGCTAGAGTCGTCCACTCTAATAGTAGAATTGTCAAAGTCCACACAATCAATCGAGCTGACAAGGGAGGGAGAAGCCACTCTGTTGTGAGAATCCATACCTATTAAAAAATAGAGAGAAAATATGTCAATAAATGCCTTGTTCAAAATATGAAGAGGTAAACGATGACATAAAAAAATGTGTGTTGTCAAAATGGGCCTTAAGCTTATCCCATGAATGTTGGACTTATTTCATGAATTTTTGGGAATTTTCTGACATGACCATAGTTTTTTGGGAATTTTCCAACATGAATATAAATTTTTGGAAAATTTCCAACACAACTATGAGTTTTTGGGAATTTTCCAAAGCAATTATGAATTTTGGGAATTTTCCAAGACAACTATGAGTTTTTTGGGAATTTTCCAAAGTAATTATGAATTTTTGAGAAATTTCCCCTACAAACATCATGAGATTTGGGGGATTTTTGGTCACCCATCAATTTTAGGCTTGAATTAACAAACCAGCCCATTTGGGCTTGAATCAACTAAGGAGCCCACATGGGCTTGTCCAGCAGTCAGGCCTCGCCTAGGCCTCGTCCTCTAGGCCCATCCAATGGTCGGCCCATGTCTAGCAACTAGCCCGCCCAAATGCTGGGCTTGTCCAGTGGTCAGACTCTGCCTGGGCCTCATCCTCTGGGCAGTACCAGAGCAATCCAAGACGCATGAGGCAGCACCAACACGAGCCCACACAATGCCTTAGTCGCGCCAACGTAATGCCAAGCGTCTTTCCCGGCTACCAGCAGAGGTTCCCAGCTGAAGAAAGATGCTAAAGACATACGTTCTTCCCCAGCGCCAGTAAAATAATGCAAGATGTTGAGGACAATGATGAATGCAAAGGAGGAAAAAGGGAATGAACGAACACATTGTTCATTTTTGCTGCCTGTATACAATCTCATTTATTCAAACAACCATAGTGTTCATCAAGCTATAGAAAACCCACCTGTTCCACGGCACAGAGAAGGGAAGATTTCAGTTAAAAATCTTTATCGACAGCAAGTCTTGCTGAAAACATTGATGAGTTAAAAGCTTCCAACAATGGTAGGAGACAAATAGAAAAATAGAGATAGATTTCTCTAAACTCCCTGCAACAAAGCCAAGCAGTGACAATAATGAACTATGAATGAGCTCTTCTCTCACAGTGATGCCATAAGAGAAAACCAGAATGAGTCCTCAGAGAGAACCCATCAAAAAGGTGTAGAGTCTGAAACCGAAAGTAGTGTTTGCAAGATAGAAAAAATGGGAGGCAATGACATTGTTAAGCAACTTTATAGACAAGTAGCAGGTAGCTATTGAAATGAAACCAAAAATGACAACATTAAAAAGCATGCAGATGGGTTTCTTAAAGCAGAAACTTGCGGCAGCTTTATGAAATTTCAAATGGGCGAGCAGGATTGGGAAAGAACCATAGTGGAACCACACAGAGCTGATCTCTGCACTGAGATTGAGGTCCTCCTGATTTTCTAATTTTTCAAACGGTGGACACCTCCATGCCCACTTCTACCAAGTGCTTATCCACTCAGCTGCCCACTGAGGGGCATTTGTTGAGGTGGGATAAAACCCATCAAAAATAAAAAGTGTAACATCGGACAGAAATTGGTATCATCTTCTAAGGATTAATTCACAAGGTTAATCTATAAAAAATTCCATGCCATCATTTAGTCGCACCTTCCTCTTCAGTGTCAGCAGCCGACCTTACAAACCCCTCTTCAACCTCCACCTCTATCTATTCGCATAAGATAACAACAGCAAGGAGAAAGAACCACCAGGTCGCATGGACGAGCTTTGCAGACAGAAAATCAGTGCATAGCTAAGGCCCACCAGAAAACACAGCAGTAAGGAAAGCTTTGTTACTATCCACATAGCCAAGGCAAGTAGAAGCGGGTCTCGTGCTGATGTGCCTGCAGCCGAGAGAAATGAGTTTCGCGCTGACGTGCCATATAATAAGGAGAAATGGGGCTTAATAGACGCACTATGCAACCAAAGGGATTTATCTTTTATCGTTAGAAATAGGGACAATAGGTGGATATGCTCTAATTGGTAGATTACTGCATGCAACCTTGATTTGCACCAATGAATTTTTGGGATGCTGATCGATCATACAACCAGCGCATCATATGGAGGATGATAATTACATTGGTGACCAGACCTGGAGTAACGTCTGACCAGCGATAGGCAGCATCGTCGGTGGTAAAGGGGTGGCAATAGCAACTTCTTTTAGCATTTTTTGGCGAACGAAGGAGGCTATTCGGACAACGGAAGTCAGAGATAGCAGAAGGACAGGTTGTTTTGCCGGACAATCAGTGGTCAACGGTGGCATCTCCGATAACAAGCAAGAATGACTTTGGGTTTTAAATGCCTTTTTGAATTTTTTGGCTAATGGAAGCAAGGACCAGGTGCGACGAGGGTAGCACCAGAGTCGGAAAGCAAGGCCAATTTTTTGGATGGCATAGATTGGTCATCCAATGGTCGGACGGTGGCGTTGCAGTAGCAATTTGCGGCCAAAATAGATGGGTTTTTCCAACATTATCCAAATTCTTTGGCGAACAAGGGTGAAGATCCAGTGTGGCGAAGAGTTTTTGGAGGTTAAGAAGTCATTTTTGAATTTTTGACTGGAGCAGATCGACCGTCCGACGGTCGAACAACGACGGCACAAGGGGTAGAGGTAGTTGTCATGTTCCCATTTTGTTAGAAAACAGAGCTAGTCAATTCCACGCTTCCAGCAGTCGGAGATGAAGAAGATTGATTTGCCTGGGAGGCAACGGCCAATGTCATCGGCGGCAAGTGATGACGGCGGACTCAGGTTGGTTCCTAGGAAGCTGTGATGGCAACTTGCATTTGTTGAGACCCACCAGATCAAAAGAAGTGGCGACAACTAGCGACGGTTGGATCCCGACCTTGTTCCCACCAAACATGATCATGGCCGTTGGTTTTTTATCCGAGAAGGGGTAGGCCTTGATGGCATCTCCAGTTCTTTGGCTCAACCCCATCATCGGCAGAAGATGCACGTTAGCCACTAACTCTTCTCCTTTCACGTCAGTGTTAGCCAAGATCATGCCGGCGCCACTGGCATCCCTTATGACGATGATCACTTCGGTAGCTTCAAGGCATTGGCAAGCCCTGACCGACAGTTCGAGTCTGGAGTGCTCTAGTTCGAGTCGTGTAGGTAGGCTTTCGGCTATGCAGTTGAGACAGATGAGTTGACGCACAACCAAGAGAAATCAGCCATTGCTTGTGCAGGTGAAGATGGTGATGCACCTTGTGGCGATGTGCTGTGCAATCGAAGAGTCGAGGAAGCATCTCACCATGCAGCCAGCAGTCTGCGACTCAATACATCTAATGACATGTCATGCAGCTAGATAAGGCAAACGTCTCTCATAGTCTCTCACATGCCGTGCCGAGGAGATGGCATGGGCTGACGTGCCGGGCAACCAAGGCAGTTCATTGACACGCAACTAACAAAACACATTTTTCTAAGCTGGCGTGCAGCTGATATGGCATGGAGACAAGATGGGCAGCGGCAGCGAGCCACTCAGCAATCCTACTGATGTGCCGAGTAGATGAAGGATTAGCGTTATGGGTTGCGAAGGCTAATTTTCAGCCGCATAGACAAACACGAATAATCATCCAAAATATTTTTGGAAGCTGAAATTAATGTGTATCAACTCTAGATGATAGACTTTTGAAAATATATTAGGGTATATAAAAGGCTATTTTTTGTGACTTTTTCGGACAAGTTAATTATACGGTACACATATTGGACATGCATGCAATTAATTGGATTATTGGCAATCCACACTAGTAAGAATATTTTAATTAAATTAATTAAAATATTTAGATTGGCCAATGGTGCAAATGAAAAATGTCCAAGGCGTGGGAGTCATGGTTGAATTTTCCAAAATGCCCTAATGGTGAAGCTAGAATTCTCGAGATGCCCTCATTGGTAAGCTGACATGCCCAAAATGGCCCAATGGTGAAGCTAGAATTCCCGAGATACCCTAATTAGTGAAGCTAGCATGCACAAAATGCCCCAATAGTGAAGCTAGAATTTCCAAGATGCCCCCATTGGTGAAGCTGGCCGACCCAAAATGCCCCAATGGTGAAGCTGAGCCAATTTTCCAGGAATTCCCAAAATACCCCAAATGGTGAAGTTGGGCTCATTTTCAAGGAGTTTCCAAAAATGCCTTCATTGGTGAAACTGGCATTCCAAGAATGTCCTCATGTTGAAGCTGATATTCCTAATTTACCCCAGAGTACCTCAAGCCTATAAATACCCCTCCCTCTTCTCAAGAAAAAGAAGATTTTTGAGAGAGAGAATTTGAAGAAGGAACTTGAAGAATCTTCAAGAGCTAGGTGCCTCACTTGACACTAGTGGCCTTTAGCAATTGGTAATTTCTCTAGTGCCTGAGAGCACTCTGCCATGGCCCCACCATGATACACACATGGGTCCCACCCATGTTGTAGTAATGGTGGGTCCCATATGGCTAATGGACAATAAGATAATGCTGGATTAGACATTTTAAACACATTAAAACCTATTTAAACTCTAATTAAATCATGTAACTACCCCATAAATTAGGAAACTAATGACGTTATCTTAAATCAATTAAGATCTGTCATTTAGCACTAATCACTATCATTAGTGCTAACTATGATTAAGCTTAATTAACTCATAGTGTAATTAGGTTTAATTCATGCAACTTGGTTCTTCGATTTCTCATAGTATAAACAGTAAAGATCGCCTACTTTTAGTTTTTCATGAAATATTAGAAAACACCACTCATCAACTCATCCAACAGCCTAAGTCTAGGACCAAGTCATGACTCACTGAGTCACTAAGTCATGACTCACTGGTCAAACCTTAGCAAACACCACTTCTTAATTCATTCAAAAGCCTAAGTCTAGGACTGAGTCAAACCTTAGCAGATATCATTCATCAAAATATTCAAATCAAGTTAACCTTACCCACTATTCCTAAGCTTCTCTTGGGTAATCGAGAGAGTCAAGCCAAATCCAGTCATCCTTGTCCCACTTTTCCTAAGCTTTTTATGGGTAATTGAGAGAGCCGAGCCAAATCTAGTCATCCTGTTTTCTTCTGATCTCTTTCAGGTTTAAATACAATAGAGATCACTCGGTCTTAAGTTCTTCCGGGATATGCCAATTGGGTCACAAAACACCTACTGTTTCTATGGTTTCTTACAGTCTAAATAATAGAAATCACCCGGTCTTGATTCCACCCGTGTTACCAATAGGATCAAAACAACCATTCTTTAGGTTGACCTAGTATCTGGCAATCTAGTCTAAAGCCGTGTTATCCTATTTGTCCATTGACTTGAGGCGATCACCTAAATATT
Organism: Pouteria campechiana; assembly: GCA_036873735.1. Classification (NCBI taxonomy): domain Eukaryota; kingdom Viridiplantae; phylum Streptophyta; class Magnoliopsida; order Ericales; family Sapotaceae; genus Pouteria; species Pouteria campechiana. The sequence continues at coordinate 9,110 of JAYJMB010028905.1, read as the reverse complement.
AAGTTTTCGCAATGTACTCCACAATACTAAAGACAGCACACAGTTATTTTGAGAGAGTGTATGTTTTATTTTTGGGTGTCTAAGATGCATTATATTTTTCCTTATAATCAAGGGTTTTCTCCCATTGTGAAGATGTAATTAGGATCACTTATGGTCTGGGATGTGAATATATAATTTTTTGATATACATAGAAGTGTAATCAATTTAGTACAATCAATAAAAAATGAAAATTGTTTGATTCATTTCAAAAATGACAAATCTTCATGTTGTTCTATTTTTTGTTTATTCCTCTTTTTGTACTTGTTACACTAATCAAGCTCTTTTTATAGCATTGTGAGTGATGAAGTTTAGATCTAAGTTGCATATGATACCTACTTATCATTGGGATCTATATGATGGATGGCTCAGATTACTTTTAATTGTAGTAGATCCCCTTATATTGAAAGTTTTTTGTAGTTGATCATGATCTAGCCTATTCATATTGTGCTTCTTATCAAATTTCATAAATGGATTATTTTTATCAGTTTGGATTAAGTTGATTACCTTGGATCAAATGAAGTCCATAATAGTTAATTAACTAATGTATGCATTGTGATAGATGTGATGACCAAACAAATCCAATTGGGTAACATTCTAATGTTTGAAGTATAAATTGGTTAGATCAGGATGGATCTGTTTAGTTTACAGTCGATCTTACCTTCCAAATTGTTTGATTTCTAACTCAAACATTTGTTATTAGATGTTTGGAACATGTCTGATCAGGACTGATTTGATAGTTTTGGTGTCTTGTGCTCTCTTGTGTAGCCTAGGTTCTTCCTTGAGTGGGCCATCTAGAGAATATGGTGTAGAGGCATAGAAAATTAGGTGGATAATAACTAGTGAGCAGGCAATAGACAAGTTGATAACATTGTCTGCATTTCAAACTGCTACTTCAATTATCAAGGAATTTGTCTTCATTGATGCTGAAAAGCACCTTGAGGGAAAACCTTGGGACAAATTTGTGGTCAACTCTTTGGGTCCTGCTTTTAGTCTCTTTTTGTGTTTCTTCTCCTATCAAACATGAAAAGAATTCCATTTAGTGAGCTACCTTCCTACCTAAGAAGTGATGCAGGTTGCTTTATGAACATTGGCAATATTGCCGAATTTCGAGCGTGTGCTTAACGTGGCTGAAGTCAAAAAGTTATAGGCAGCAGGGTTGATGTTGGGAGTCGAATCGCAGGTAGCGTAATCAGGAGTCCTCCTCTGTGGAATCTTTCTAGCACAAGTGTAAACAGTAGAGGGCACGCATAGTCAAAGTGGAAACATGTTAACACTGACATGGTTGAAGTCTCTCCATCTAGAGAGCGCGTAGACAGTGGGGCGCGTAGGCAAGGCTATCCATAACAGCAAGTGCGTAGACAGGGTGAAATCCTATTGCCACTTTCTCAAGCCATGTGTCGAGACAAGGCCGCAAAAAGCAATTAGATATGCAGTTGGCAAAGGGAGTCTGATTATGCTACCCCCGTGTGTAGTTGAAGTGCAAACGAGCTTTTTCCATCCAGCACGCATAGTCAGCATGGCAAGCCAAAGGGGCGCATAGTTAGACCGTCCTTTGTCTGGATATAATTAACATAACATTGTGTTGTAGTGTCTAAAAAATGATAAAAAATGTTGATCAATGTGCTTGGCATGGGACCCACCTCAATGCAATATATGTCCTACATAAATGCTTAAACTGATCCAAATGATCCATCAACACCGTTTTTAGAATTTCAATTGGAAATTGGGTGATTTCAAATGAAGTATCAAGGGATGGTCCAACTGATATTTTAGTCAGATGGTAGAGTCAATAGTTCTTGCAGTTTTGCATTAGCTTTGGAAGAACATCGAACGTAGTTTCTAATATGTAATCATGACAAAAAGAAAAAATAGAGAGGAAAAGTTAAAACTGATGAGAAGGTGGCTACATCGTTGATTATGGTTGATTACTCACTTAACTAATATTCTATAGAGGGTAGATAATGCAATTTAAAACCACTAGATAATGCAATTTAAAACCACCACCAAAGCTATATTTAATGGAATTTGAAATTTTCCATTAGAAAAAATTGTGCCCACATGGATTCATGGAATATTGTCAAATCCCATACAAAAATTCCCAAATAAAGTTGGAATTAATTTTGGGATTTCAAGATATCACCCTAACCCAAATAATTATAATTTAAGTATTTTAGAAACTCAAATGGTATTTTCAATTATATCAAAATTAATGAAAAATGCATGCCAAAATATTTAAAATGGGCTAACTGGGTTGAGATCGCATTCAAAGGACAAATTCCTGAAACCGCTTTTAAGGAGCATAGTCAAAGGTAAAACTCCTGACACTGCTCCCAAGGAGCGTGATCTAAGGTAAAATTCTTGACATTGCTCCTAAGGAGCCTAATCAAAGATAAAACTCCTGACATAGTTCCTAAGGAGCGCAGTCAAAGGTAAAACTCTTGACACCGCTCCCAAGGAGTTCACTCAAGGCAAAATTCTTGACACTACTCCCAAGAAGCACAGTTAAGGCAAAACTCCTGACATCGCTCTCAAGGAGTGTAGTCAAAGGCAAAACTCCTAACACCACTCCCAAGGAGTGCAGTCAAGGCAAAACTCCTAACACCGCTCACAAGGAGTGTAGTTAAGGCAAAACTCTTGACATCACTCCCAAGGAGTATAGTCAAAGGCAAAACTCTTGACATTGCTCCCAGGGAGCGTAGTCAAGGCAAAAATCCTAACACCTCTCTCAAGAAGTATAGTCAAAAGAAAAACTCCTGATACCTCTCTCAAGGAGAGCAGTAAAAAGGCAAAACTTCTGACACTACTCCCAAGTAGCACGATCAAGGAAAAACTCCTGGCACTGCTCCCAAGGAGCACAATCAAAGGCAAAACTCCTAACATCACTCATAAGGAATGCAGTCAAGGACAAAATCCTTGACACTGCTCCTAAGGAGCATAATCAAAGGCAAAATCCCTAACATCGCTCCCAAGGAGTGTAGTAAGAAAATTTGCATTTTCCTCCCTAGGAGCATAGTTGGGAATTGTACAAGTTCTTCCTTAAGAGTTTTATCTATCAAAGCTCCTCTATTAGCGGCATCAATCATGCTTCTTTTAGTGGGTAGAAGACCCTCATAGAAATATTGGATGAGTAACTGCTCACTAATCTAATGATGGGGGCAACATGCACACAATTTCTTGAAATATTTTCAATATTCATATAGGGATTCTCCACTATGCTGTCTCACACCACAAATTTTCTTTTGAATGTTGGTTGCCCTTGAAGTTGGAAAATATTTTTCCAAAAATAACATCTTCATCTCATTCCATGTTGTGATGCTCCCAGATGGTAGATAGTAAAGTCAATTCTTAGCCAGATCTTTCAAAGAGAATGGAAAGGCTCTTAGTTTAATTTGCTCTTCAGTCACCCCTGTTTGTCGGTTTCATACTTCTGCACACCATATGAAATTCTTTTAGATGCTTGTGAGGATCTTCATGTGCAAGACCATGGAAAGTGGGCAAGAGATAAATTAGTCCAAATTTTAATTCAAAATTAATAGTAGCATCTAAAGTAGGAAACTTTATTCATAAGGGTTATTGATCCAAATCAGGTGTGGTAAGCTCTTTCAAAGTTCTATTTTCAACCATGATTTCCTCCTTATCTGAATTAGAAATTTTCCAAGTTTCTCTCCTTAACCTATGCAAAGTTCTTTATATTTCTAGCTTGTGCTACAAATCACCTTGATTAGAAGATTGAGTAACAGTCATAAACAATAAAAAAAATCTAATAAACCCTAAAAATAAATAAGGAAAAATCTTTTTTTTAAAAATTCAATAACAAAATAAAGGTCATGAAAGCAATAAAAATCAACTAGAATGCCTCCTCGGCAACAGTGCCAAAATTTTAGTGTGCTGTCATAAGCAACCAAAATTTGAACCTTACTCCAATTAAATTACCTATAGTAGCGTGAATAAGGGTCGATCCCTCGAGAAGTATCTAGCTTAATTTTATGTAAAGTGAACAAGAAAGGGGGGTTTTGAATGTAATGAAGAAAGTGTTATAAAAGAAATCTATCAAAGAAGAAAACCTTGGTTTAAGTCATCATCCACCATCAGAATCTCATAACTGATCATTGATGCAATTATAAATCAATCCATACTTTACCATTGGAATTATTTTTTCTATCTCTCTTTCAACATAGTTAATTAGAAACTAGCATTCTAATTAAACCTAACCATTAAACAAAGCAAGACTAGTACTAAAGGGTTAATCTAATAGCAGCATTAAGAATTGTAGAGATTGATAAAGTTAAACAACACAAGCACACGCGGTTGCATTTAATTTAGTCAAATATTCTTCTTAAGATTTAATAACTGCAACAATAGCAAATTATTAAACCCTATTTACTTCCTAGATTAGAGGGATTAAATGATTACGGATTTGATAACTAATTTAGTAATAGCTTGCAATGAATAATAAACTAGTAGGCCTCTTAGCAATTATGAATAACAACGATAATCATGAACAAAGAAGAACATTCAATACTCAAAGTATAAATTGAATAATTAAATAAAATTAGATCTCATAGTATCTTGATTCTATGGCTTCTGTCTCCTTAAATCAAGAATAAAAGTTTAGCCACGTAGGGCCAAAATGAAAACTTAAAGAATAGAAAAGAAAAGAAAGAGGAAGATCTTCACCAAAAGCTTGCTTTAATGTCTCTGAGTTGCTGCCTCCTTTCTCCTCTCCAAGTCCCTTATTTATTTAATAAAATACCTTTTAAATAACCCAATTTAGGGTTCTCTTGTACCTCCTCATGGATTTCTAAAGTTATCTTGATCATACAATACGCAATTACTAAAAATATCTTTTTTTCGCACATAGAGTCTATCTACCAAGAGACATTTTTGTATTTTTATCATATCTTTCTCATATGATATCCAAATCATGTGATTCGTAATTCATTTGAAGTATATTTTCAAGATATACAACTTTTATGTTGACAACTTTCTCTGAATCATCGTTAAAATATGCCAGAAACTTCCATAAAGTGACACCTATTACCGTAGATTACGTTCATAAAATTCTCTGAAGATAGCTGTAATATTTTGGCCATAACTTCCTCATATTAATTCTGAATCAAGTGATTCTTTTTTTAGTTAGATAATTTTAAGGGCTATAATTTTTATGTTGAACACTTTCTCAAAATAGGCCCATATATTTTCCAAAATCTACCTTGAACTACTGCTAACATTTTATAATTTTTCTTGCTTGTGAAGCATCCCAACATAGAAGTCCTAAAAAATAGAATTCCTTCTTTAATTGAATTGTTGCATTCACATCCCACCATCTGATTTGTGCCTAATTCATATTAAAACTTCATGATTGATGCTTGATTAGAGGTTAAGATTGATGCTCCCATAATGATGTGTCTCTATGAAGACCTTTGCTCCAAAATAGCATATTTTGGCCCCAAATTACCTCAATTCCGCCAAATTGACCTATAACACAAATAAATCTATTAAGTATAATATTTAATCTAATGTGAATATAAATCAATGAAATCATGTCATTTAAAGACTAAAAAATGACAATCTAGGTATTTAAAATATAATAAATTATGAGCTCATTAGGAGGGGTTGGAAGAATAGCTTTAGAGGGTTCAACCTCAAGGTGGACAACTTCTGGAGTTGGAGAAGATGGGTGTGAAGAGGGGAAGGGGATGGTGATTATTTGAAGAAATGAATAGGTGAGAGAGTTTTTTGAAGTGGTTAATGAGATTGTGTGGAGGAAGATGGTTGGGTTTGAGGTTGAGTTTTGATGGCTTCAATTTGAGCATTCAATGCATCAAATTTTTGATGCAATGATTCTGAAATCAAGTCTAGTTTTAGGTGAAGAGCTATGTTATGGTTTTCAAGATTGGTTGGTTAGATTTGAATGGGTAGAAGGTGGGCAGAAAGAATGGATTCTATGTTTTATGGAGTGGTGTAGGTGGGTTGATGAGGTTGAGGTATTGAAGAGTATTGTTGGGCTTTGGTTGGTTTAGATGGCACTGCTGCTATGCTATCTTCTCTATCTTTTTCTTCTTCTCTGCTTGTGGGAATTTCTTCTCTTATATCTATTGCTTCTTCCACAGTTTCTTGTTTGTCTATTCTTTTTGCTTCAATTCTTGATCTCTTTATTTGTTTTTCCTTTCTTGGCTTCTAAGAAATCCAACCTTGTGAAGTATGTTTAAAGCCTATTCTCTTCATGATGTCTTTGTTTATGATTTCTTTTTCCTTGAATTCTCCTCCTTCTTCTTTAGAAATATCAATGTTGGTCATCCTTAAGAATTTACTCAATATAATCCCATAAGGAAGATGAAGCCTAAGAGTTGTTTGAATCAAGTACAATTGATCTATCATAATTTGACAAATGTTGATCTTCTTCCTGTTCTTCAGAGCCCACAATGTCTTGGCTTCTTTCTCAGAAATATGATCAGTTCCTCTCATTTTAGTATGGATGTTGTTGAAGATTAACATGTGAGAAATCTTCAAATCCACATTAAGATGCTTACATGCAATTAATTTTCTGTTTCATCAATTTCTACTCAAGCCAAATTTAAAAATAGATCAGTTCTAGTTGACGAATGTTCAATTTCTTCTTCTTCATTAGGAATGTCGAATGCATTGCTTATACTTTCTTGTGAAAGATCTATCTTTGTATTTTCGATCCATGACTTTTGAGTGTTGTAATTGAAATTACTAATTAGAGCTTGAACTAGTCTTGGGTAGAATTTATCCTTATAACATAGAAATTCTTCCCAGCCCTGCAATTTAATCAAGTTTTTTATTCTAGATTTAACCCATTTTCACCAAATGCCTTAAAGTCAAAATTTCTTCCCTTCACTATTTTTCTTCCTTCAAATTTGATGAATTTATTATAAGCTAAAGTGTTGTTATTGAAGATTACTGCAACGCTCTGCACCCTCACCTTATGGGTTTTGGCTATCCTATAGATAATTCTCTATTGGGGCCTGGGCGGAATGCTAGCATTCCTCTTCTTCTCATTAATTTTCCTATTCTTTACCAAAATTTCAGTAGAGTCTGCTCTATGTTATGTAGATATAAGCCTGTGCACACATTAATCATATAAAACAATTGAATTTAAATGATTATATATAAAACTACAAATGATTCAACTAACCCAACTCACCTACAACCCAGAACCTACTTAGCTTCATGATGGCAATGAATATAATCCTTCGCCATATCATACATAGGTACTATTATGACATGCCAATACATTTATCTTTTACATAATAGAATACATCTCTAATAAGTTATTACAATTTTGAATAAATGCAAATTTTAATTTCTACAAAATATAATGCAAACCACAAACTCAATTAAATAGCTCCCTTGCTTAACCTATCTACTAAAAATTTAAATAAAAAAGCATGAGTCCTGACAACTCAGTAAGTAGGCATGTTAAAATAGCAGTAATTAATAATCAAGAGCATAATATGATCTGTCATGCTCTGCCACGAGGCCTATGCATTTCATCATCTCCCCACCATTTCCCTATTTCTAATGAAATTTTTTGCCAAAATTTTAGCAGAGTCTATCATATAGTTTATGAGTTTAAACCTGTGCATACTTGTTAATTATATCTATATTTTAAACTTAACAACTATAAATCATAATTAAATAATTACAACTAATCATAAATTACACACCCACACCCTAGCCCAGAATTGAAATCATCTCATTTAATTACATATTAATTTCATAACATCTCCTCTCATGCTTAATAAAATCATGTACACTTGGTCCCCAAATAAAAATTTAAAAAAAATTTCAACACTTTCCTCACTTTTAACATCCCAGGGGTTACAAACCACCCTCCTTACAGAAAGTTTTGACCATGAAACTTTAACTATCAATCCACAGATGAAGATACCTAGTCATCATCATTTGCTTAAAATTTCATGCCTTTTCTTCATTAGTTCTATTACCAACATACTTGATTTACTATTCTTCCAACACTTTTAATCATTCCTATGTACATCAACTACACTATTTCTTCACATTAATAATACTTCCAAATTGTCAATACAAAAACAATTATTGTCAATTTTTTTCATGGGCTGCATTTGGTATTTACATACAACTAAGTCTTTTCTATAGTGTTGGTATTCCCATCTGGCATTCTCATCACTGCCTACTTAATTCCTGAAAGATTTCCTTTCATTAAATCCATTTCCACTTCATGGACAATCCTCTCTTAATTATTCAATAAAGTCCTGTCATTATTCATATTCTCCTCTATTTTTGAAATATAGCACAATATCTGTATATATTACAATCGTAACTTGATCTTAATAGAGTTGAATATCTCTATTCATTATCAAGTTTATAAACATCTCAAGCAAACATATAATAAAACCCTTCTTGGGCTTATTCAAATTTTTATTATAATATTAAATACCCACTTGATTCTCATCATTTCTCAAATCATTCTACCAAAATGTGTTTCACACCTTATCAACACATTCATACTCAAGATAATACCATCATCCCAAGAAGTCAGCATAAATTATTCTATTTCTAAGTATCTTAGCATAATCTTTATTTGTGAATAAAACTAACCTTACTTACAATTACTATAATTGCACATCACTTCACAGTTGTCTAATACATGAAAATTTCTTCCTTTATCCATGCTCTTTCTTGCACGACTTCTATGATATCCAATCATACATGGATAGACACCTAGGTGACTTATCACTTTAGTATGCATACTCACGATGCACATACTACGATAATAATCTCTTATTCTTACATGCAATTACATAGACAACCTCTCATCCCTACATTGGGATATATTTGCCCGTGCTCCATCTACCTTACTCTTAACACATAGCTTTAGCTTATCATAACTATTATCACTCTCATTATATCTCGCCTTATTATCAAGGTGTCCATAATCATATATCATTATCATTTTCCGACCATAAATTTACTAACTCTTCATTATCTATGTTTCATATTCTCTTTAATATTTTATTTGGTATCTCAATACCAAATCATCTAAGCCTTTACCCTACATGGGT
>JAYJMB010028894.1:0-37295 GCA_036873735.1 Pouteria campechiana | reverse complement strand
ATCATTTACACTTTAATTCACACTTAATTAAATTAAACTTTATACACTTCCCAAACTTCACTCATTACTATACCTTAATATATTAATACGATCTTATACAAAAATTCAAGGGCTTACAAAGTATCACATAACGATTTTGTTCCATCCAAATCTTCTCTTTGCTCATTTTTGTGTTCTGTTAGCTCCGATGGTGATAACCTTTTATGGCTAGGACATTAAGTTATATGGATAGGAGATTGAGTTATACAATCTAACTCAATTGCTTGGTTTATGTGTTCTCTTAAAGGAAATATTTTGGACAATCATGGTGAAGATTCACAAAAATCCTTCAAAAAATCCTGCTTGACCATTTTCAAAGCACCCACGCGCACACCATCTTCCTCTCATCCCTAAAAGCACCCTCCTCTATGAGGTTTGCCTTCTCATTGAGGTTGGCCATGAAGGACTAATCACCTTCCACTTGGCCATTGACTAACACTAGCATAGAGGCCCTCTCGACACTAATGCTCTTAATTGTGGTAGCAATTTCATGAACAAGACAATAGCATGGGTTATAAGTTATGAGCATACCTCTGAAATGTGAAGCCACTATGACCTAAGCTTTCAGCTTCTAGTCGAGTCCCAATATCATGTCATAGTCAACAAAGGAAAATGACATCAATTTCACTTTTCCCTTCTAATCACCAATAACTAAGTCTACATTCTTAGCCACATCAACCATTGGTTGTACCTCAGAGTTTACAACTTTAACCCTACTAACATCCTTCACCAAGGACAAACCACAACATGCAACATAATCAACTGAAATAAAGTTATTTGTTGCACCTGTATCAACCATGGTGCATATCTTACATCCATTGAGCTTTACCGACACATATAATAGCTTACTCTTCTTAGACACATTCTCTTGAGTCATCACATTCACCAAATGTAATGCACCCATATGAGGTACCTCCTCATCCCTCTTAGTAACAATTGAAGGACAATCCCTAGCCAAATGAGTACCCTTGTAAATGAAACAAGCAGAGTTAGACCCTTTGTACTTACTTGATTGTTTCAAGTTACCCTCCCGGTCCTCCTTTGCCTTGTCATTGTCTTTCAAAGGAGTTTGCTTCTTACTGCAGCAACTTAACCCAGTATTGTAATCTACAAGATTGTCTGCTGCCACTACTGCATATGCGACACAAGACTGTTTGCTGCTGCTACTGCATATGCGAGGTCTTTCACCCTTTGTTGTCTAAGTTTTGTTTGTGCCCATGATTGTAAACCAGTCATAAAATTGAAGAGCTTGTCATCTTCTAACATATTCTTCACATTCAACATCAATGATTGGAATCTCTTCACATAATCTAGTACTGAACCTGTGTACTTGAGCTTTCTTAGCGGTTTCGAGCTAACCACGTCATATTGCAAGGAAGGAATTGGAAGCAAAGCAAGACAAGCAACTTACAAGAAACGAAAGCTTCCCAACCTTATCATTAAGGAAATAATGCCATAATATACTAGACAAAAGCCTGCCCATACCCTTCACCATGAGACTTGTCCTACAACTCAGGTTCTCGCCCCTTACAAATAAGTGCCCATGGGGTTATATAGGGTACAAAGCTAACCAACTAGGCCACATGTTAGCTCACTCCCAAGCCATGTATCCCTAATTCTCAAGCCATATGTCCTTAATTTACTCATGTAGAGATACATGTCCTATATCTAAGGGTGCCATGTGCCCTCCAAGGACACATCCCACTCTCCCTCTCTTCATAGGAAAGGTGGGCTACGTCTTCTCCTTCTCAAGGGAGTGCCTTAACCACTAAGGACTTAGTCCAAGCCCTAGTCACATATACTCCACGTGTACTCCACAGGTGCTGTAGTGGTCTATGTCATTGCTATATCATTTGATGCCATGTAAATTCCTAAGATACCATCCATTACGCTTTCCGATCTAATTGGCAATCCTCCTTGTTCGTCGCTTACACTTGGCAGAGCATTGGTGCATCTACCCTCAATGCATTGATGCGTCAATCCCTTTTAATCCGCAATGAGCATTACCAATGCATTCTACATGCCCCATGTGATCTACATTCATGATGCAACTTGCATCCATGATCCCATACTAAAATTGTCTCATGATCCCGACTTGGACTTGGATACGCCTTGCGGTCCAATATAAGACCTGTTGCTTGTCTTGCTTCACTTGCATCATGCAAGTGAATCATTGCATGCATTCTCCACCACCACAAAGATAAGGTTATTATTATATATAGTCATCCACACCTTTTCCTTTTTGATATACCTTTAAGTCATATTATCCCTTTTCCTTTATGTACCTTTAAATCATGTTATATGAACTCCATTTCAAGTCATGCTAATCTTGGAATCAAGCTATTCAACTATCCAAGCTAACTTGGTATAGAAGATTCTCATACGATGAATTCTCCCGAACAAAATATCCGTCCACATGAACATATATCTTTCATGCACATTTCATGCTTTCCTGATCATGCAGTTCCATCCACATCATCCGGATTATGACCAACCTCTTTACCAGGCATATCAGCCTGCCACTATCTGTCTAGGCTAAAAGCCAACCTATTTCATGGCTTCAGAGCTTATCACCTTTCTTGTTATCCAATAATTAAGGCTTATCAATTTCATGACTTTGGGGCCTGCTTTCAGGTCTCATGGCATCTTCCAAATGTAATGCATGCACTTATGCAGCAACAAACAAAAGAATTTATTTTATTTTTTTTATAAGCAAGCATATATAAATCGTGACTTTAGCATGGATGAGAACTAGGTGAACGATCAAATGATAGGAATAGCTCAGAACCTCTGTTTTGCCCATCAACTATTTCTTGGGCCATTGCATATCAACTTCAACATTTTAGGTGGGTGAGTTGGACATTGTGAGAATTAATTTTTTGTACTAAAATAACTCCAAGTCAATAGTTGGAAAATGAAACATTATACAACGAGCGCAATCAAACTGATTAGAAATAGGAATGTTTTTGCGCCTGCAATCCATGGCTTTTAGTAGACCTATTGCTACTTTCAAGCTTCAAATGCTTCCCTTTCTTTAATTCTATGTTCCAGAAAACCTTTGGATCATTAAAGCAAGATCCATGAAATATCATTAAAATTTTATTCAAATCGATCCATCAAAAAGTTTATCTAGAGAGAGAGAGAGAGAGCACCCCATTGATCATCATTGATGGTGATTTTGGGGATAAATCTTGGGCCAATCCTCCCATCCTTCCCTCTTGCATCTCTTCCACAGTAGTGAACACTCACTAATTGACAAATGTTGGAGAAGGGAAAGTTGTTGCAATTCCCAATCTCCAACTATTTGAGAGCCTTCAGCTGTCCCAACCGCTCTGACAGTGACTGCAATTTGTTGCAGACGAAGATTCGGAGATGCCATTAGTGAACGATGGATCTTGAATGTTGGAAGACGGTGGGATGCTTGACACTGTACTTGGGAGAATCTGCTTGTCATTTATTTGTGGTATGTGAGAGGACAACATTTTGCAATTTCAACACAACGAACTGCTTACCTGTTTAAATCTGCATTTATAGCTCAAAAATCAAGCGTCAGCAAATGCTCAGTGGAGCTCAAAAAAGCTACTCAAGCTACGTATGTAGCTTAATTCTTGGATAAATGAGCAGCATATTCACTTGCATTAGATGGCTTCATGGGACCAACCTCTGTTTTGGCCTTCAACTACTGCTTGAGACGGGGAAATTAGAATGTTGTATCTGATGGTTGACCTGGTTGTTCTTTTATGATTAGTGGCTCTATTTTCAATTAAATTAAAACAGATAAATGCACTGTTCATCTGCCTTGAGCTTAGGCTCTGTTTTCAATTAAATTAAAACAGATAAATGCATTGTTCATCTGCCTTGAGCTTAGACTACACCACCTGAAACTGTAAAATCGATTGCCTACCTATGTATGAATAAGGTTAAGGTTTGAATTCAAATCATGACCATGTGAAGCAATTACCATCAAGCAATGCCAAGTAGCATTGACGTCAAGTATCCACTCTAACGAGAATATAAATGGCAAAATTTGTTGAATTTGTTGAAATCCAAGCAAATGTAAATGAATACCGGCTCCTCATCATTTTTGAGCCACCAAACGTGATAATGATGCTTGTTCCAAAGACAAAACCTGAAACGAATGGGAATAAAATCATGCAAGTTAATGCAAATGATTAGTATTTTCTGCGGAAATGAAAATTGCTACAGAAAATTTTAAAGGCATAAAAAATAATTTCAATGCATTTTGCAAACAGGGCTAACTTTACATAAATTTCATAGAAAACTTTTGGCTGTTACTTGCTGTATCAAGACCACCCACACAAGCTAATTAGACAGGACAAAAAATTTTAGATAATGTCAAAGAAAATCAAAATCGGTGAAAATCTAGCAAAAACGGTGTAGGTAAAGCCAACATTTCTAAATAAAAATTTCAGCAAACAAAAATTACATAAAAAACTAATCCTTGATCCTGAAAAGGTCAAGATAATTATTGCAAACTAAATTTCAAATGAAAACAAGTGATATAAAAATGCCTAAAAATTTAATTGATTGTTAAGATAACTACAACCTAATGATAGTTCCAAAATTTGGAAAGCCTACATAAATTTAAAATCCCTAATCTAAAAACTAATGCAGATGGATCTCTAAAAACTATTTTAGTCATTGGAGTAATAGAATTGAAAGATAGATCAGAATGGAGATTTCCGATGTTATAAAACACGTACCATGTCACAAAATTAAGCTTTGACATGAATGTGTCATCTAGATGGGCTTAATTGTTCTGGGTAACTAAGACTGCACGGCACTCCATTGCTCCAATGCCCAGTCCCTGCCTTAATTATAAATAATATTGAAAACACATCATCGAGAATCATAATTAAACATTTTAAATTTGAATAAATTTATTCAAAAGTATATCCATATATATATACATATATACATACATACATACATATACATTAATTTAAAATCCCTAATCTAAAAACTAATGCAGAGGTATCTCTAAAAACTATTTTAGTAATTGGAGTCATAGAATTGAAAGATAGAACAGAAAGGAGATTTCCTATGTTATACACAAAAGAAAGAAATAAATTGTGGCTACTTACTCTTAAACACGTACCATGTCACAAAATTAAGCTTTGACGTGAATGTGTCATCTATATGGGCTTAATTGTCCTGGATACTAAGACCGCACGACAATCCATTGCTCCAATGCCCAGCCCCTACCTTAATTATAAATAATATTGCAAACACATCATCAAGAATCATAATTAAACATTTTAAATTTGAATAAATTTTATTCAAAAGTAGATCCATATATATACATATATATATATATATTTGTGTGTATATATGTGTACATGTGTGTATATATATACATATACATATACATATATATGTATACACCCACATATATGTGCGTGTATATGCATATATATACATATATGTGTGTGGGTGTATACATATATGTATGGGGGCACTTCAAAACAACCGGTTACCAGCCCCACTCGATGCAACCAGCTCATCCGCCCATTCAAAAAAGGCAGAATCTATCAAGGGGCCCCTCCACGCATGCGAAACGGCGTCCCATCCTTTGTTGATCATCTTCGTTATTCATCTTCGAAATGGGGAGAGAGGGAAAGGGGAAAGAAGTATTCACTATTCGTCTTCCAAAGCTAAAGCGACTCCTTCCCTGTGATTTTCGGCTTCCAGCAATCGAAATCAGATCGCCAACAACAAACTTGCCTACAGGCAACCGAAATCGAGTGCTTCCCATCCCCTGCTAGCGACTCCTTCCCCGCGATTTCTGGCTTCCAGCAACCAAATTAGAGATCGTTAAACCCATCTTGCACTTCAAACCTGGTCAGCTGATTCAGTCACCCTCTCAAGCTACTTTCATAGAACCAAGTTTATCTCCATCGATGTTAGTCGGTTTCTCGACAAGTCAGGCAGCCCTCTCGCCATCCACTCCTGGATACATTACAAGCCCACTACAGAGCCCGTCCATGAGTTTCTCGTACCTGTCGATACTGGATCATGAATGCAAGGATTCTGCCGGCTTGAACAGTGAAGAGGAAGATCGAGCAATCAAAGAAAGGAGGTTTTATCTGCACCCATCACCACGAAGTAGATCGGGAGACACCAAACCGGAATTATTCACACTCTTTCCTCTCACTTCTCCAACAAACCATGAATCTTGTAAAGAAAGTTGTATTATTGTTCTTGTTATTTTTTTCAACTTGAAATGAAAGTTATTCGTCTTGATTGAAGATGACGATTGTTTGGAAGCGTCTGTTGGGAGGTGAATTTAGGTTGAATGAACTTCGGCGAACCAAGGTCCAGGCGAAGATTGGTTGGTTTGGTATGTGTTTCAATTGTTGGATTCGTTGCACTCTGGAATTTGAATGTGAATTTGGCAAGATATGGTGGAGTTACAGGTAGGATTCGGAGCAAAGCTAAAAACAGGGGAAAAAAAGTCACAGTTGGGCCTTTAACTATGCATGAGATGAAGGTTTTAAGAGCCAGGTGGAATTCTACCTAACCCATCCTAAAGTGGAAGTTAAAAAGGAAAGTATTCGGACTTCGGAGAGCGGGGAGAGATTGCCATTTCTGACAAGTGAGTAACCACTCATTAGCCAGATGCCACATGTAAGATTTTGGAGAATTAGTATCTATTCTACTGAGATCAGTTGGTAACCTGATTTTCAATAGGAAGGAACAAATTCTGGAGCTTAATATTAGGCGATGTCAAATTCAATGGAGGGTGTTGAAGTTATGCCTCGAGATCAACTGTCAATGCAACTAACCAAAGTTTGAAGAGTTCTGCTCTGTTTGTCTCACTAGGAGTTTTCGTTGTTCCAATTCTTATTTTTGAGGACTTTGATTATGCATCAAGCTTGAGGAAGTCATCAGAAAACAACAAAAAACAAGAAGTTTCTCTAAGATAGCAACTTATGCTCTGAGTTACTTAAACTGCTGAATTTGATGGCTTGATTGTATGGTGGTGGGGGAACTGTCGTAGTGATGGTTGAGAGAGATAAAGAAGAAATGTCTTCTCTTCTCTTTTCTTTTTTACATTTTTTTTATTCAGGATGTGGTTGGGATTTCGCCATCTTTGTATGATGTACACTATTGAATTAGTATTAATAAAGGACAATATTGGTCCAAGTTCTTAGTCTGATTGGTCCAAATTTGTTATAATTTATTTTTTTGCCATATAACAATTCAACTGCTTAGCATTGATTGGTTTTTTGCAACAAGGCTGCCGAATTGCACATGTTGGCCAAGTGCACTAGGGTTGGACTTACTCATCCAACTACATTTGGAAAATAAACAAATGCAAGCAGCTTTCATCTGTTATGGCCTGTTTACATTTCTTTTCTTTCTTTTTCTTAAAAACGGCAGAATCATGAAACACAATGCTAATGAATTGAGTCCAATGGTATGGCTAAACAGACCACAACACCATTAACCAAAAGACTGTTATAATTACCCATTTTCCTTTCATAAATCATCAGTTTTACACTCGACTATATATACTTTAAAGACAATCTATTGTCTAGACATAAATTAACAGGCTCTTTTTATAAGTAGCACAACTCCGAGCAATTTCATTTACAACCAAGAACCAACCTCCACAGGAAACAAGAAGCAGAGAACACTAGCCTAGGACAGACAGGTCCTTCACAGGACTTGTCATTCTTGTCAGCATCAGCCCTCTTCCTCAACTCTTTAACAATGGAAAAATGTCTTAAATTGAGTATATTTTCGTTGCAGGACTTTGCCCCAAGCCGTGGGAGGTCATCTTCCATGTCTTCTAATATCTCAGCCTGATTCCCAATCTCCCCGACATTCTGAGTTGACGAGCAAATAAGATTGACTATCTATCTTCTTTTGCAGCACTTCTGCTGCCTCATGGACTTCTAAAGAGCACTCAATTTCTCCATTGCCTTGACTTTGTTGCCAATCTCACGTAGCACTTTAGCTCCTCCTTTGCCAACTCTCTGCATAGAATATAAATAACTTTCAAACATTTGTTTCCATAGCAAAGAATAACATGCCTTCTAACATTTGATGTTTTCTTCAAAAGAATTGAACATTTTGATCTAAATTTCTCTCAAGTGTGAAAATTTGAAGAATTTCCAACTGGAATTGAACTATGGAATTGTGGGAATCATCAGGAAAGTTGGGGAAGCTTACCTCCTACCATGGATTGTGTGCTCGGCAGGTGAGTGCCAATGAATCTGTTTAAGCAAATATCTAGTCCCATTGATTTGAATCGATCCTGCACCATCCGCCCACTTCAAATGCATCCATAAATTTTCAAGAACTAGGAATTAAGACACACCAAATCATATCAAGATGGTTTGAATCAAATGCATATTACTGGGAAGGAAAGCAGAAATAAAACTATAGACAATTTCACTTCTTACCATTATATCATGGCCTTTGTTCTTGAGAATGACATCTCTGCAGATCTGTAACTTCTATTCAATTTTCCTAAACCAAGCACCACCTGCACCCTTTGGTTCAACAAATCAATGGGAGATTGCATTTCTCCGTTCTTGCACATGGCCCACTCCTTGTGTAGATCCCCCCAATGTTCTGGTCCCTTTCCGCTCCCCTCAAGATAGTCAAATTCCTTCTCATCCTCTGCATCATGTAATGGAAGGATTGGAACTCAAATCTCAAACAAACAAACAAAAGCATTAGAAAATACTAATGATGAAGGAAAGTTGTAAGGGAGAGTATCAATTACCAACTTCTTGTGAGAGTGTGATGTATGGATGCAGGAGTAGGATGAAGAATAAAGCAGACAGCATTAAGGAAGTGCTTGGGCTACTCATTTTCTTCTCTCAACAGACTGGAAAAAAGGAACGGAAAAAACCCAAGTGGCCTACAGCTCCAAGTTGTTTGTTCGAAGGCCTTCACAAGCCTTATATACATACATACATATATATATATATATATATATATATATATATATGTATACACACACACACACATTTCATTGATGAAATGTGAAAGGCTATCGGTGCGTTATGGAGAGGAGAAAACTTGATAATTGCTGAAATGCAAAAGGCTATCGATGCATTATCGAGAGGAGAAAACATGATAAATAAGAGACATCGTGTTTGACTTCTGTGCCATTTCCGCGTAAAGATCTCTAGGTAAACATGCATAAATGGAGTTGCATTCCATAATGCATATCTCGGTTGCCATAAACCAAAAATTGCAGGGAAGGAGTCGCTGGTAGGGGCAGGTGCTCGATTTTGTTGCTAGTAGGTGAGTTTGCTACTAGCAATCTAATTTCGGTAGCTGGAAGCCGAAAATCATAGGGAAGGAGTCGCTTTAGCTTTGAAAGACGAATAGGGAAGACTTCTTTCCCCTTTTCCTCTCTCCCCATTTAGAAGACAAATAAATTTCTTGCCATTTTCCGAAAAGGAAGGAAAAATCTATGTTCTTAGAGGAGGATTGGAGCAAGAAAACCACCATTTGGGGTTCTTCTCTTCACATCATTTTCTCACATGGGTTTACTACATGACGTTGGTCTAAACAGAGCTTACTCTGCACAAGTTGCACAGTTGATTCCAACATTCTCTTCTCTTTATTCCCCTACTTAGATTTCTAGGAAAATCCGAAGAAGAGAAGGAAAAGCTCTCTAGTCGATCGTTGACGCTCGAACCTTTGCCTAAGAGAGCTCTATTTTGTGCTAGTTATTGCATTTTTTATTTGGGTTTTATCATTCAACCCGTTTCAATCCAATCATCTCTCTTTTACAACCATTTCTTCAAAATGATCTCGGGCACCGACCTCTACCACGTGCAAACAAGCAGCAACGAACTAGTGGGTTTTTCTCCTATTGTAGATAGAGATGGCGATGGCATCAGAAGGGGACATCAAAAGAGGAGGATAGCATTGGCTGGTCAAATGTGAAGAATTTTTTTTTCTTTCCCTCTTAGCTATTTTTCTTCCCAGATTTCGGCAAACCAGTTTGCTGGTCCAGTGCAGCGATGCGTCGAAAGAGATTAGATTTGAAAAGCATTTCAATGAACAATGTTGATTGATTGTCCAATAGTAGAACAATGATGGCACGTCACCGCAGTGGCGGCAGCAGCAATGCATGGCGGCTAAGGTTTCCCTCTCTTTGGGATGAAAGAAGAAGATATATAGATTTGGCACATCGAGAGAAACTAAAAGGGGGCAAAAATGTCACAAATTTTGCTTTGGTGGTGGAAGGGAGACGTGGCGATGGATTTGGAATAAATTTGGGGGAATGAGAATGGATTTGGGATAAACCAAACATTGGGGATGGATTTGGAATAAGAGGCAAAAGTTGGGGACCAATTTGAAAATTCTCCAATACAAAAGCGAGAGGGAGAGTAGATCCAATTGGAAACTCGTCCGATGATTCTTCTTCATTGAATCCATTCGCCATTGATGTGGATGTTGGGGAAGTGTAAAATCATGGGCCAATCCTCACCTCCTTCCCTATTGCATCTCTCCGATAGTAGTGGACAATTGCTGATCCACAATTCTCGAAAAATTGAAAGGTGTGGCAACCCATGGGATAATGAACGCAATGCTCCGCAATGCTAAATCCCCACGTAATTGAGCGCCTTAAGCTGTCCCAACCCTTGAGGCAGTGACCCCAATTTATCACATAAGCCGATTTCAAGATAACCCTAATTCTCGAAGAATTGAAAGGTGTTGCAACCCATGAGACAATGAATGCAATGCTCCGCAATGCCAAATCCTCACGTAATTGAGCGCCTTAAGATATCCCAACCCTTGAGGCAATGACCCCAATTTCTCACATAAGCCGATTTCAAGATACCCCTAATGACTCTTTTGAGTTGTCCCAACCCTTCTGGCAGAGAGTGCAATTTCTCCAAGCCTTGAATTTGAAGAAGATCTAAAGATGTCATATCGAACCAAGTAGAGATGTTAATGCCTCCAAACTTATGATTCGGAGATCCTTTAATTTCTCGAGTTGTCCCAACCCCACAGGCAGTGACTCCAATTTGTCGCAATGGCAGATAATAAGATCCTCCAGTGAATGAAGCTGCGTCAACCCATCAAGCAGAGACTTCGATTCATGGCATTCCCAACTTTCATGCATTCCCAAATCGAAAGTTTCTGCAATTCCACTAGCCGCTTCCATCCTCCATCTGGTAGTGTTTCATCTCTATATCTGTAAATATTAAATTCCTTGAGCTTTAGAAGGTCCAGGCAGCCCAGTTGATAAAAATTCGCCGTTGTCATTCAATGTAAATTTTTTGAGAAATGGAGAGGAGGAGATTTCTATCCCTCTAGTTCGAGGACAATTCAATGCTTAGATGTAGAGTTAATTTTAATTTATGAATCAGGATTTATTAACTATCTTGCAAACAAGTTATATTTTGGGGATTTTTTACATAAATGATTTAATTTAAACTATTTCAAAATATTATTTAGTCAATTTATTTCATCATGCTATTATAAAGAATAACTTTTTTCTTTGACAATGTTATAATGAGGTGTATTAAAAAATTTAAAATATTTTATATATTTTATAACATAGCCTAATGACATAAATTCCCTTGTTTTAAAACCTAGCCGCCCCCCCCGGTAGCTCCGCCCTTGGAAAAATTGCTGGAAATGGTGTTAATATAAAAATGAGAAGCAATGGCCCAGATTTCCAGAGTTTCCGGCTTTGCCATGAATGCCTTTTGCAAGCCTTAGTAATGCAAGTTGGATGAGAAGTGACATCTTAATTTTCTGATGGTGAATGCAAGACATTCAATGTTGGCACACTATGGAATGTTTGATGCTATGTGCAAACTGGGAGAATCTGCTATTATCTATTTGTTCTTGCTTTGTTCTATATAAGAGAATTGTTGGAAATTTGAAATTAATGTGTTTTCAAAAGCACAACCTTTTGTCATTTCAAAGCAATTTTGATCCTGCAATTAACTAACAGAAGATTTCATGTATAATTTTAAATTGAAGACTATTGTTGTAGAAGATTAGCTCAACAATAAACTCAGGAAGAACTCTCAGTGCAGCTCAAAAGAAGCCCTCAAGCTATGTATGTGAGTTAAAATGCAAATGTGCTTCTTGGCAAAATGAGCAGCATATTTAATTTCACTTGGATAATGTGCCCATGTGTTTGGATCCTGTGACCAACCTCCGTTTTGCACTTCAACTATTTCTTAGGCCATGGCATGTCTTCGACATTTTAAGTGGGTGAGTTGGACTATTTTAGAATTAATTTTATTTTATTGTAATAAAATAATTAGTTTCATCTTCTTTCTTTAAAGGCAAGAGCATGGAATTTTACTTCAACAAATTCCCAGAGTACAAAAATAAGAAAATAAATTATGAAGCCTAACAACATTACTTACTAGCCTTTCTCTAACCTTCTTGCTATGTGTTAGGAATCATTCCATAAGACAAAATAAAGTAATAGAAAAAATAGAAAAAAAGATGGAGATATGGGCATAGAATTTTATGTGGAAAACCCTTAGAAGGGAAAATCCTCGGGGAGAGAGGAGAAAGATTCACTATATAATGAAATTACGTAGATGAAAAACTCTTAAAAAAAAAATTCTTAACACTCAATACAACCCACAACCAAATTTTTTCTAGAATTAAATCTCATAGGTGAAAATAGAATAAAACTTTAAAGTTCATAATGCCAAGAGAAAAACCTACATAACCAACGCATGTAGATTAGGAAACTGAATCCTAGTTGGATTGAGAATCCAAGTCATACCATAACACTATGGATTCCAAGTCAACTGCACAACATTGCTATTTTAAAGTTGAAAATTGAAACATTATCTAACAAGTGCAATCAAACTGATAAGAGAACAATGGAACATGTCTTAAAAAATATCTTGTGTGGCGCCACATCTGGGCACTCAGCTTTAGCATGCTGCTAAGAAGTACAAAAATGGTGTTGCGCCTGCAATCCATCGCTTTTAGCAGATTTGTTGCTACTTTCATGCTTCATATGCCTCCCTCCCTGTAATCATTGTAATCATGCTTCTTATAAAGACAAAGATGAAAAGGAAGCTAGAATGCTATTGGGAACCACTGGATTAAAATCATTTAAGTTAATGCATATGACGACTATTTTCTGCAGCAATGAAAATTGCTCTCCCACATTTTAAATGTATAAAAAAAATTTAGCAAAATTTTCATATAAGGAGCTAACTTTACGTAATTCCATAGAAATTTTTAGTTATTATTTGCTATATCAAGCACCATTGTCACAAGCTAAATAGGTAGATAGTCTTGTTTTCTTCATTAAAGTCCAAAATGACAGAGAATAGAAGCGAAATAATTTTTAAAAATTTCAAAGCCAATCAAAATGAGTGAAAAATCTAGCAAAAACAATGGTCAGTAAAGCCAATATTTCTAAATAAAAGTTACATGAAAAAGCTAATGCTTGGTCCTAAAAAAGTCAAGATAATGCAAAGTAAATTTCAAATCAAAACAAGTGATATAAAAATAGTTTAAAAAATTAGTTGTTAAAATAGCTACTACTCCAAAATTCTTAAAGGCTACATTAATTTAAAATCCCTAATCTAAAAACTAGTGCAGATGGATCTTTGAAAACTATTTGAGTAATTCGAGTAATATATAGAATTGAAAAATGGATAAGAATGGAGGTTGTCCAGTATTTACACACAAAAGAAAGGAATTAATAGATTGTGTATTCTTACACTTACACATAGCAGGCCATAAAATTAAGCTTTGACAGGCATGAATGCATCATGTGCATGGGCTTAATTGTCCCAGATAACTTAGATTGAATGACGTTCTAATGCCAAGCTCTGCCTTAATTATGACAATATTGCAAACACGATCACTAAATGAGATCTTATAAAAAATAATAATAATAATAAACGTTTTCAATTTGAATAAATTTTATTCAAATCTATCTATATATGAAAACATTTATCTACAGAGAGAGAGAGAGAGGGATACCTGCAATTGGAAACTCGTCCAATGATTCTTCATTGGATCATTCTTAAGTGATGTCAATGTGGGGGATGTGTGAAATGTTGGGCCAATCCACACCTCCATCCCTCTTGCATCTCTCCCACAGTAGTGGACAATCACGAATATATAATTCTTGGAGAAGTAAAAGGTCACGCAATCCTTGGGGCAGAGACGCCAACACTTCGCAATATCCAATCGTCAAGATTCTGAGTGCTTTCAGCTTTCCCAACGAATCAGGCAAAGAAGCCAACGCTTCACAATTCTGAATGTCCAAGTGACTGAGCGCTCTCAGTTTTCCCAATGAATCAGGCACTGACTCCAATTCTTTTAAATCATAAATATAAAGTTCCTTTAATGACTCCAGCTGTCCCAACGAAACAGGCAGTGCCTCCAATTTCTTACATGAGCTTATATAAAGAATTTCTAATGACTCCATCTGTCCTACCGAATCAGGCAGACATGTCAACACACCCAAATCACCAACAGTGGCTGACTTGAGTTTCTTGAGCTGGCCCACCGAAACAGGCAGTGACTCCAATTTCTCACATGAGCTTATATAAAGATTTTCTAGTGACTCCAGCTGTCCTACTGAATCAGGCAGACATCTCAACGCTTCCAAACCACCGACATTGAGTAACTTGAGTTTCTTGAGCTGTCCCAACGAAACAGGCAGTGACTCCAATTTCTTACATGACCGTATACAAAGACTTTCTAATGACTGCAGCTTTCCTACAGAATCAGGCACACATCTCAACGCCTCCAAACGAATCACTGTGAGTGAGTTGAGTTTCTTGAGTTGTCCAAACCCCTCTGGCAGTGACTCTAATTTGCCACACCCATCAATACGAAGCTGCTCTAGTGACGGGAGCTGCTTCAACCCCTCTGGCAGACACTTCAATTCCTTACAATCCTTAAACGTAAGTTTCTGCAATGCCACCAGTTGCTCCCATCCTTCATCTGGGAGTATTTCATTTCTTACTCCCACAATCTCAAATTTCTTGAGGCACGGAAGATGTGGCACTCGTTCTAATTTAGGACCATATCTAAGCACTAGTTCTCGAAGACATCGCATTCTGTCCATCCAACTTGGCAACTTTGAACCGGTACACCCATCTAGTTTCAGCTCTTCTAAGTTCTCATGAGGCCGCAGAGCTTCAAGGACGCTATCAATCGTCCCAATCTCTGCATCATCATCTCTTTCTTCTGACATTTCTAGAACCAACCTGCAAAGGTATTGCTTCTTCCACAGTTCTGCCTTCTTTGCTTCTTCTCTGCTTGACACTCTCTCCAAGTGTTCTATTTTTAGAGTTCTTTGGAGAGAGTTAAGTAGTTGCAGCTCACCAATACCACATCCTCCTCCTTCACCGCCTCCCACTATGAACTTAAATAAGCTTCGTAGGCCACTAATTCTGCCCAACTCTTCAGGCAGATACTTGAGGCAATCAGTCCCTTGAATTTCAAGATGTCTCAAGCTAACCATTCCACCGATGGCCCTCGGTAATTTTTCCAGCTTTTTACAATTACTGAGATTCAATGTGTGCAAATTACGTAGATCACACACCGATTCCGGCAACTCCACCATGTCTAACCCAGACAAATCCAAATATCTCAAGTGCTTCAGATCACCAATGGCATTTGACAACTTCACCATCCTTGATCTAGAGTCGCTGAAGACTAGTGCCCTAACAAACCTTGCTTCATGGAATATGTCAACAATGAAATTGTCTATGCGATGAAGATGGTGGAAAAAGAGAGTCCGCAACTTTGTTGCTCTGCCCAAAGCAATTGGAATTTTGTTGAACTCATCATCAGTCCTGTCAGTGAAAAATAAGAATGAATGGCGGACATTACTACTAGCAATAGGGTATAGCTCTGACTTTCCAAAGGAGGTGTAAATTTCATCCTTAGCAACGAATTCTGCCAAATCATGAAGCAAGTCATGCATTTTGCATGTAATCTCCCCTTTGTAATTTTCCTTAACTTCTTGGAACATAGACCATGCCACTAAATCATCAAAATAATCTGCCCCAATGTCTTCTATCTCCCTGCTTCCTTCTGACCGAATGAAGCCCTGTGCCACCCACAATCTCACCAACATATCTTCCTTCAACAACCAATCTTTAGGTAATATTGAGCAATATGCAAAACATTGCTTCAATTGTGGTGGGAGATTATAATAGCTCAGCCACAAAGCTGGTAAAATTTTATTTTCCGCTTCTAACAATGACCACATATCACTATCCAATATGTTCTACCAATCTGCCATTGTCCTCTTCGAATTCATTGCACCTCCCATCACCGTGATCGCAAGGGGCACTCCTCTGCACTTACTCACTATTTCTCTTCCAACATTTTCCAGCTTGGAATATTCCTCTGCTTTCCTCCCAGCAAAATCTCTGCTCCTGAATAGCACCCAAGAATCATCATTTGATAGACCTTTTAGCTCATGGATGAAGGCAGCATTCATGGTATTTGCTACCTTCTCACTACGGGTGGTAACCAAGATTCTACTTCCTTGAGCACTGCTATTCAAGGGAAGACGTAACATTTTCCACTTTTCAGCATCATCATTCCAGACATCGTCGAGGACAAGCAAGAAACGCTTCCCTTCTAGAGCTTCCAGAAGCTCCTTTTGCAATGCATCAAGCTCTGAGAGCGAAGTACTTCCCTTCTTTACTTGTTCTAGAATTGCTTTTGTTAGTCTTATCTCATCAAAAACATCAGACACACAGACCCAATATAAAGTTGTATTAAAATGATCCTGTACACTGCCATCATGATAGATTTGCCGAGCGAGTGTGGTTTTGCCCAGTCCCCCAATGCCAACTATGGCAACAACCTGAACCCGTCCCCGATCCTCATGGCTACTTCCACTCACCAGCTTGCTTATGATGGTTTCTTTGTCATTGTCCCTGCCAATGAACATCTCTGATTCATCCATGAGCGAAGTTGTCAGGCGCCAACTCCCTAAAGGCCTCCTATCATTCCCACCTCGAGTAATGCTGCTGAAACCAAACCTGTTTCTTTCAACATCAATCTGATCCAACCTCTCCCTAATTTCTTTTATGCCGCGTGCAACCTTATAACGGGAGACAGCATAGTCTGAACGATTGCAAGCGAAAAGGAAGCACAAACATACCTTGTTTTTGCGGTTGACATCATCCTTTTTTCCTTCTTCATCTACTAGACCACATATTTGCCCCTCCTCTAACAAGTCTTGAATATCGTAAGCGGCATGCCTGAGCCTTGACAACCACAGCTTCACACTTTGGTCACCTACTTGCCTACTCTCCGCATCAGCTAGAATGGCCTGAATGGATTGGAATGTGGAAGACAGCTTTTCCAGCTCACTAGTGGCACCTGCAAATAGTGACAGCTGCTGCCCGGCCACTTCAGTAAGCTTCTCCAGAGCAATTGAAACAAGCGCGTCTGCCATAGTAGCAAGTGCCAGTTGACAGCTCCCCTGTTTTTCTTCTTCTCTGTTCACCACTGCACTTTGGCAATTGAAACTAGGCCCGCCAGCTACAAAAATCCACCTAACATTCATCACTAATAATTAATGTGTGACAAGTTGTATCCAACACTAGCAAAGCAATTGAAATTTATTAACAAGCTATACCCAATTCCAGATCTTAATTAAATATCTTACAGGTCATATTACGGTGCATTAATTTTTAAAAATTAAATTTAATAATTGATTAAAAATATAATTATTGACAAATTATTTTTATCTCCTACTACCCTATGAAAACCAATAAAATATTGGACATATACGCATGATAGAGAGTACAAATAAAATTTAATAGGATTTTTTTAAATGGTCAAAATATGTCATTTTAAATAATTTTAAGTAAATTTTTATAAACTTTTATGATCTTTAACCGACTTTTATGAATTTAATGAACTTTGATAAGTTTTCGACTTATTAAATTAGTTGAGCTTTTTACATAAATTCTAAACCACAAAAAAAAAATCATTCATTTTCATTAATTTTCAATTCAAACACTTAGAAAAGTGATTTGTGTAATTTTTTAACAATTTTTATTAACATTTGGTAGGTTTGAGTGAATTTTTATTAATTAAGATAGAAGATTTTTTTAAAAAATTACATCTTTAAATTGTGAAATATGAATTATTTTATTTCTATCCAGTCATGTGAAACCTTATAAATAGCTCTGCGATTTTATCTTTGATTAGTAAACTTTAACAAGTTTAATAAATTTCTAATAGACTGTTTTAATAAATTTTGACTAATGGAGCTGGTTTTTTCTTTAAAAAACAGAAGTTTTGAATCAACTATGAAATCTGAGGGCATGAAACCTTTAGTTCCACCAAACGAAGAGCTCCAACTGGATACTTCCATTTATTAACTTTTTCCTAGTGCTAAGACTTAGCCCAAGGATGACAATGGATAAAGAATCATAAATTTTGTTCCCATATTGTATTAAATAATTCAGAATTTTAAGTTCTTGCTAAGGTATAAAATAACATGATTTGATTTTCAGACAAGAATATCGATCTTAATTAGCTAGCAACACATGGATCATAGCTCGGTTTCACCAATAATCATCAACATATATATAGATGAGTGCTTGCAACTTACAATGATAAAGAAGGGAATGGCATAAAAGATAAAAAGATATTAATTAAGATTTACAATGATTCATGCATGCCATGAAATTACCAAGATGTATATATGGTCAGGATGGGTACAATTTTGAATTTGAATTTTCAAACATGCTAAATTCAAATATTATATCAGAAATTAAGGAGTTTGGATTGCAAGCTAGAAGTTGTTGTTGATGAACTAATGAGGAGACCAAGCTATTGTAAATGGAATATTGTTATCATAATTGATGAACAACTTTGCTGCAACTTGACTCTCCCCGTTCTTATTTTGCGCTGGGTATTTCTTTGCGTTGACTGACATGAAATAAGAAGGGGAAAAGGAGATCGGTTGTTAGAAATGTTGTAATCTGTTGAATGGATAAGCAAGAAGGAAAGTGGCAATGGAAAAATGGGAGATAATAGCAGAGCTAGCACATGAGTATGTTTCCAATCTCAAGGAGCTGAGAATAATATTAATTGGGTTTGTTTCAAAGTACAAGATAGTGTGGAGCATGTGGAATGAATGGCAAATATGTTGCACTGAATAAAAGGGAATGAAATTAGAAGGGAATTTAAAACCCAAAGCCTAGGCTGTCCATGTGACATGAACTTGGAATTTTAGCCTTGATTTTCCAATAATTTCTATCTGGAATGATGTAGAACTTGTGTGATATCCAGCTGTCCCTTAAGGATGCAGTAGCTGGTGAGGTGACCATTACACATAGAAATGGGATAAGCTCCCATTTATTGCAACTTTTGAAAAAATATATAACAATAAGAGAGAGGGAGAGTGTCTTGCTAGCCAATGGAAACAGAAAACCAGAAAAGAAAAGAAAGGGGGAAAAGAAAGGCATTTGCTGGAACGATTGGGAGTAAGGGAAGAAGGAAGAAAAAGGAGAAGAAAGGAAAGAGGAGAGAAGAAAAGAAAGAGCAAGGAAGAGAGGCAATTTGGAGGGGAGTTTGAAATCTTTTTTCAATAAGTAAACCCATTATCTTTTCTAACTTTCATGTCTTGAGTTTGTTTTAAGAGCAAAAATGGAGGAGGATTGTTTGGTTTTGATGAGTCTTCATCTTAAGCCATTTTGTCCAAGACTTTATATTATTAACAAGTAGAACAGTGTTATTAGGCCCCAAAATAAAATTGTCCGTTCATAAATGGGCCAAAATCAAAGTATGAAACTTAGTAAAAATAAAAAAAAGAGTGGTTTTCCATACGTCCTTTAAGTTTCAAAGTGATTTGATCGTGATAAATGGGCCATTTCTGGTCTTGATGAAAAGCTATCCCGAAACTGACAGCTTGGTGATATTGGAAAGATGGAATTACATTTGATAACTAGATGGTCGAATGGGCCTGAAAATTTGAGAATATGTATAAAATTTAGCCTTATTTATAATGTACAGTTTATAGACCATAAAGCAAAGTATAACATCAGGTTTATCGGCCCACACTGAGCTACCACGTTCTCAAAATAAGGGCAGAAATCCAGGGACGAAATGAAGGTGATAAATGGCCTAGATCAAGCAATCCAACGGGTTGTTTCACCTGAAATTTTATGAGACCTTTGTTACATTATTTTCTAGGAAATCAACGATTTACATGTAGGAACATAATTGTGATGAATCTCTAAAAATTGTTAACCCAAAAAAGAACATGACTTTGAGATGTTGAAAACCAAGACCCCTCCACCAATGGACCAAAGGGTTATTTTGGCATAGTGAGATAAATTTCAATATTTCAATGAACTAAGTGATGAATATTGCAATGGAGAGGATGGAATGTAGACCCTTGATTAACCCATCTAAATTTGTAAAATATACACCTTTAAGAAAAAGGAAAAAGGGTAGATAGATGAGATAAAGCATATCACATGGTAGGCACTAAATATGAATTATTCTATGAAATTAGGAAGCAAGAAAGATAGTGAGTGCTAAAGTGAAAGTGTGAAAAAGAGGTCAAGAGGTCCAACCATCTTATAAGGTAAGCAAGCACTTTATTTTCTTAAATTGGTTAAACTATTATCTTTCCATGTTAATTTCTTTACAATTACTTATGCTTTGAGTTGATTAGACATGATAGTTATTGTCAAATGATTTATGAATTCTTTTAAAGCATGATAATGCATAAAGCATAACGTGACATGAAAATGCATGTGTATGAAAGAGTACAAATTAAGGCCATTGACGGGTTCAAGGGCAAGGCTTGACTCAACTTGGCACAGGCTATTGACAGGTGTAGATGAAGGGTCTGTCTCGGCTTAGAAAAATAGTTGTGGCCATGATGTTGCAAGGTAAATCTCAGAAGTAAGCATGATGTATGCATGCATATAAGAATGAGCATAAGCATGACACATGATATTAAATGATTGATTTACATGGTTTTTGTACAATAATGATGATATTCTTCCAAATGGACTCGAAATGAAATTAAAATTAAACATGCTTGCTTATTGAGCCCATAGCTCATGGTTTGTTTTAATAGAACTATTTTTAGAGGAAGGAAAAAGGCAAACGCAAGCCAAAATTACAGAAAATGCTGAGGAAACAAGACAAGAATTCCCAATTTCTGTTTAATGTAGAACATGTAGACTTCACTCTGCTTTTGCAACAATGTGAATATGTACTTTATGGCATATATGTAGAGTGGGTGAACTAATCATGTATATATGCTCTGCTTGTGATGTAAATAATTGTAATTATGTGCTTTGGCTTTGGGATTAACTTATAGCAATCTTGGGTTGTTGTATGAGATTCGGCCTTGCCAATCTTCAGTTGTTTCCAGTGTTAGTTTGGTAATGTGATCCTTGGACTGAGTTAGAAAAGTCAGGGCATCACAACTTGTGAGAGATTGAAGATTAATGAAATATGGTTAAAACAGGTTGAGTTGTGATGTGAATGGGTGAATGGGTGAACGGGTATGTTAAAACAGGGTGATGGGTTTAGAGTTATTAAACCTGAAAGTTCTAGATGGTTTCTGCAATTTATATCCATCTGTGATGTTGGGTAACATGTGATGAGTGGGACACATCGATGAAATACAATTAAATAAATGTCAAGACAGATGGATTTTTGCCTTGACTACATGGACAATACTAATATGCAAACAGTAAGTAAAGAAAAAGAAAAGAAGAAATGGTTTCAAAGTAAATTAAATTTCATTTAAGTGCTTGGTCAAATGGAAGAATTGACTAAGACATGGAAACATATTTAAATTAAACAGTACAGAAACTTAGAAAATAAGATTATTTATGTAGATGACCACTGATTAAACTATTAAGCTAAGAGTATTGACTTTCAAGCTCCTTCTTCTGAAAATATATTATCTTTGTTAATTTAGAAAAAGAAAGAGGAGACTTAGCCAAGATGATTATAGAAGTGCTAACTTCCTCAATGGAACCCAAAGGTAAGTAAACTAAAATCAAAGTGTATTTGAAAAGATTTATTTATGAAATATTTTATTATGAAATGGTGGTTTATATGTAACTGATTACACTAAATATTTCAATGCAACTTTCCCATTTGAGTTCACCATGATATTTTTATTAGATCTAAACCAATTATATTATTTATTTTTTATATGCTGATACATGGTATTGAATATTCATATAAATATGAATAGTGTGATGAGTCATGTCCAACTTTAATAAAGCAAATGAAATTTATTAACTAGTACCCAATTCTAAATTTTAATTATCTTTGTTATATCCAATAGGCCACATTATTAATTTTTAAAAATTAGAATGATAATTGATTAAAAATAATATTGTTGGCACATTATTTATCATCTTCATTCAACCTACGAAAGTCAATAAATTACTAGATATATAAGTATAATCGAGAGTACAAATTGAATTAATAGGACTTTTTAAGTATCAAAATATATGTTTAAACAATTTTATTAAATTTTTATGGACTTTTATTAAATTTTAATAGGCTTTTAACTTGTCGAATTAGTTGATCTTTTACTCTAAACCAAAAAATTTAATCATTTGTTTTTGTCAATTTTTTAAAAAAACTTAAAAAATCAATTTGCATAATTTATTAACAATTTCTAGTAACA
The DNA here is from genome assembly GCA_036873735.1 of Pouteria campechiana. Classification (NCBI taxonomy): domain Eukaryota; kingdom Viridiplantae; phylum Streptophyta; class Magnoliopsida; order Ericales; family Sapotaceae; genus Pouteria; species Pouteria campechiana. Next base: position 14,599 of record JAYJMB010028894.1, on the reverse strand, counting down.
TTTAATAGGCTTGAGTGTTTCGATTAATTACGATAGAAGAGTTTTATATATTTTTTTACAGCTTTAAACTATGAAATTTGAATATTCACTCCTAGTAAGTATTATGAACCCTATAAATAGCTTTGCAATTTTATTTTTGATTAGTAAAATTTAATGAGTTTAACAAACTTTGAATAGGATTTGACAAACTATGAAATAATAAATTTTGATCAGTCGCGCTGGTTTAAAAGAAAATTTTAAAAATTTAAAAGTTTTGTATTAAGCATAAAATCTCAGCGGATGAAACCTTTTATTTCCAACAAATGAAAGGCTCCAAGCTGACACTTCCACTGATTAACTTTTTCCCTGTGGTAAGACTTAGCTCAGTGATGTTAACAGATGAAGAATCATAAATTTTGTTCCTATATTCTATTAACTAATTTTGGAATTTTGTAGTCTTGCTAAGATATGGAACAACATGATTTGATTTTCAGAGAAGAAGATCCATATTGATTAGGTAGCTAGTAATGTATCTGACATGAATGATAGAAAAGGGAATGGCATAAGAGATAAATAGATATTAATTAATCTACAGCAATCCATGCATGCCATAAAGTACCAGGATGTACATATGGTTAGCACAATCACAAATTTGAATTTGGAATTTGGATTTACAAACATGCTAAGTTCAAATATTATATAAGAAACCGAGTTATAACAATGGAATAATATCCATTTTTATTTCTTTATTATAGCATGAGCTTGTTGGGATTTTTGGTTTGAAGAGAGACATGCAGCTAGCTAAAAGAAATCTTCATCAAAATGTAAAGAAGACATAGATAAGAGATTCTAAGGGTTATTAGTACAGAACAAAGAACCAACAAAGGGCATGCATGCCAACGTAATTGAAGATATCTATATAAAAAGTAATAATAAGGATATATGTAGAAAATGAAAGAGAAAGAACCTAATTAAGGATGTAGGCCGCCGGTGAGCTTAATTAATTCTCCAAAGCAAACCTGTGTATATTCTCATTCATCCGCTGCCATAATTTTTGCAAATGGTGGTGAAGAAGAAGATGATGATGACGAGGTTTTTTGGTTTTCAAAAGCCTCTTTGATCTATCAAAAGGCTTAGCTAGCTGCTAATACCATTGAGATGTTCACTGTATAAGATCTACAACAGTTCATATGGTCAGGATAGGCACAAATTTGATTTGGTATTTGCAAACATGCTAAATTCAATTATTATACGAGAAACTAAGGAGTTATAACAAAAAATTAATCTCCATTGTTATTTTTTTATTATGGCATGAGAATGTTGGGATTTTTGGTTGACACATTCAGCTAGCTAAAAGAAATCTTCATCGAAATGTTCAGTAGGCTTAGAGAAGAGATTCTAAGGGCTATTAATTAGCAGAGAAAAAAGAGTCTCCAAAGGGCATGCATGCCAACATAATTGAAGATAACCATATGTAGAACAATAACAAATATATGTGTATAAAATGAAAAAGAAAGAACCTAATCAAGGATATACTCCGCAGGTGAGCTTATTTAATTCTCCAGAGCAAATTAAAGCTATATATCTAGCAAGGAATAGGAATTGAGAGAAGTGCATGCATCTGCCGCCATAGTCGCTGCAACTGGTGGTCGTCAGTGAGAGGCGTGTGTGAAGAAGAAGAAGAAGAAGAAGAAGAAGAAGAAGGGGTTTATGGTTTTCCAAAGCTCTCCTTGTTGGGGAGGGAAGGCTTAGATCAGTAGCTTGGTCGGTAGGAATATTTATCGCTGCTGCTAAATACCATTGACTGTTACACTGTAGAAGATGCTTTTTAAGTGGCGGAGAACGCGTGAAGAAAGGCATTTCGGTTTTTGCCTGTACGATAACAGGGGGTCCCGTTGCTTTAATGATTCCAATGAGGTACCCACCCACCCATGCGACGGTGGGGCAGAAGATGTATACATCGCAGGATAGATACAAATCTGAATTTGGATGTACAAATCTTTATCAAAATCTAAAGGAGGCTTGCGTAGAGAAGAGGAGAATCCAAAGGATGTAATGTGCCCAGGAAAAAAGAGTGTCCAAATTAATTAACGGGCATGCCTGCCAACATTATTATTTGATGATATCTATGCATACAGAGAAAGAATGAGCAAGATTAGACCTTTACCTTTTTGGTAGTTGCTGCCTGAGGACGGAAGCCGGTGAGCTTAATTAACTCTCCAAAGCAAACCTATTTATCTGTAGTAACTAGGAATTGAGAGAAGCGCATGCATCTGCTGGTATTGTTGCTGCAAGTGGTGGGGAAGAAGAAGACGAAGAAGATGAGGTTTATGGTTTTTCAAAGCTCTCCGTCGGGAGAAGGGAAGATGTACATGATTGATGGCTACTGCTAATACCATTGACTTGTTCCCTGTTCAAAACGCATTCAAGTCTGTTGGGAAACGCGTGAAGAAACCATTTCGTTTTCGCCCCACCCGCCCATGTGGCCGTGAGGCCGATGCCAAGCTGCCAGCCTCACCCAATTCGGGCCTGTTTGGCCTGGCGGTGGCTTTTAAGCACTTACAGGAAGCGCGTTTGCACGTAGAGCTTTTAGGAAAAGCTCCAAATCCGAGCTTCCCTGTAAAAGCCATATTCCGGCTTTTACGGTTTGAAAAGCGCGTTTTCATGTTTCAGCCAAACACTGCAAAATTGCATTTTGGCTAAAAAAAGTGCTTTTACACTCCCAAAACGCCAGGCCAAACAGGCCCTTCATCTGCCTAACCACACATTTTACAATTGAACTCCAACCGATCGAATTCAAACACGTGTCAGATACGGCACCTGGAGATGCAAACAATGGAATAATTAAACTTGTGTATTTATAAATTCATGGATTTGATGGCACTCAAAATAACAATCGGCAAACCCAAATTTGGTAGCATGTCTATTTACAAATTAAGCTCATTTAATTGTACGGTTAACCCCAAAATATGAGGTGACTATGAACCCACCACATCCCATTCAAAATGCATTTCTATTTTGCTACATAAATAAACAAAAGCTAGCTAATTTGCCAATAAATTAACATGTACAGCCCTTTTTTAAACATCTATATTTCTCTATTGTGCATAATTTCCTATATATATATATATATTTCGAATTAAGAAATTAAGCTAATTGTACCTATTACTTGCTCTAAGGAATACAAAATAATGTGACAAGATTGATTAACAGTTTCAATTTCATATATCATCGATTATTAATATCTACCTTTTCTTTTACATAAAACATCCTACATATGGAAGATAAGCAGTGTATATCTGTGTGGACTCAATGGTCTGATTCACGGGCACCCTAGAGTAGAGGGAAAGGAAATGCCTACTTCTGGGGCTTTTTTTTTTATGTAAATGGAAATGGTTAGAAGAAATAGTTCTTTTTAATTTTTTACAAATATAAATAATCAAATGAAATCCAATCCTTCCATCTTACTTATATCATTTATTTATTTAGTATTTCAAAGATTATCTAATTAAAATATTTATGCCGGTCCAAAATTGACATCATTTGAGTTCTAATATTAATCATTCAAATTTTTTTCTTTCGTGTAAGAGCCATAAGGGTATAATTATGCATTCATACCTTTCAAAGCTTTAATTTTATATTAGTTTATGATTTTGTAAAGTGTTGTGATATTTCATCATATGCATAGATTGGCGTAAGTAACTTCTGTATTCTATAGATAATTTTATATATTTTTAAATGATGTGTCTCAAATAGGCCTTTGATTGAAATGATTTCATATATTTTGACTGAAGAAGCATTTTATGGATAATTTTATATATTTTTAAATGGTATGGCCCACATAGGCATTTTATTAAAATGATTTTATATATTTTAACTGAAGTTATAATGCTAAGTATAATAGTTAAATTGAATTTTATTTAATCATTTTTATTGACTTAAAAAGAAAAGAGTTCCTTTAAAATTTCAATGGAATCTTCATTTGAAATATTTTCCTTTTTAATTCACCCAATTATATTTTTTGATTTTGCATATTTCTTTACATAACTATCAAATTTATATATTATCCCAAAAAGTTTGAACAAATTTGTAAAGTAAAAATTAATTAGCATACAAGTTGTACTTGTTTCATTTTTCACTTATGATAATATTCTAGGAAGATCAAAACCAACCATCAAGTTCTTGTTGACCTCAACCTTCAATGATGCGCAGGTTGTATGGTAAAGCAAGAATCTAAATGATATGGGGAAAACAAATGGGATATGCAAGTGCAAAAAATAGAATGCAGTGGAAGCACACAAATATAGAACAATAAGAACACAAAGAATTATAATGGTTTGAGCCTCCTTGGCACTTGCTCAACTCTCCAAGGTTTTCCCAACTTTGGGTTCCATTATAACTTATAGAGTTACACCTCTCTTGATTTCCCTAGCTAACCAAGAACTCTTACAACTTGGTTTTATCGAGCTCACTAGAAACCCTACATAGTTAATTTTCTTTGAGCTTACAAATAACTCATATAACTTGATTTCTCACTGAGCTCACTAAAAACTCATACATATTGATTTTCAAAGCGTATCAGTAACTCAACAAAACAAATATAACGTGTACAAGAGACTGTCTCTAATTAGGCCTAAATGTACACACAAATAAAGCTCAAATAATGATATATAATAAGCCTCACTATGCCTTTCGCTCTCCTCTAAAATGTAAAGGATGCAACTTTGAAGCCCCTTTGAAAGAATGCACATTGTGGAGACTTGAGTACTTAGGATTAATTCGTGTTTAATCTACTCAAGTATCTGTTTCTTTTTCATGGATCTTCTATGTATAAATTTTGAATCCATTATATCCATTGCAATCTCTTTTGGCAATTATCTGACTATTTTAAATTGCATTTTTAACACTCCATATAATCTGCCTTGTGAACTAGTTTTAAAACCTTTGAAGTTAAACTTTAGAGCCTTTGAAGATTGGGTACTCATCAGTTACTGTTGCCGCATATAGCTTCGGAGCTTCTAAAGTAATTTTTCGAACCTCTGAAATGCCTCTAAAGGTTTGACGGTCCTAACACCTATCAACAACTACTTTTCCAAAGCTCATGAAGTTTTCTTTTAGATCCTCTGAAGTTTAGCTCAGTTTGTACTTCATTCCAACAGTGCTTTTCAGATTATTTGAAGTTTCACTTTAGATATTCTAAAGTTCCCTTTGGTTGCTAATATTCCCAACCGCTAGTTCTTGACCTTTGAAGCTTCAATCTCTCATCTAAAGCAATCTTTGAAGTTGCTCTAAAGCCTTTGCTTCCTTCTGAACATACTTTTGAATCGTCTTCCTTCTTCTAATATATTCTAAAACTTCTTCCTTCTTTTGACCATACTCTAAAGCTTCTTTTTTTCCCTTCTGAATCCTGTATTCTCTCTTTAAAACTTACAAATGCTATTTCCGAACCTTCAAAGCTACTAAATGTTCTTCTGATTATGTTTGTATTAAGTCTAAAGTGTTTTTTGAATTCAAAATTTTTAGCAATACATCATTAACTTAATTTAAGTCATTAATAAGTTTTGTTAATTATCAAAATTAGACTCTTATGGTCAACAGTTCTATTATAAAAATAGGAGGGCATTTTAGAAATCCAAATCTAATGAGGCGTAAAATGATAAAAATGTCAATGAAATCTTTATTATCATTGAAAAAATCCTTTATTTCAATATTATTTTTATTTATTACTTCCTTGAGTGTTGCAATTTTGCAATTTTAATAAAAAACTATAGATTGTTTAATTTTCATTGAGGGGAAATGTTATCTTTTAAAAAAATATTATTTTTTGTTACAAAATTGAATATATTAATTGCAATTGATCGGATCTGTCATAAGGCTCAGCTAACACAATGCAATAGCGATTTGGCAGGGCGATCACGTTGCATTCGGCTGATTAACATGCAGCACGCATCGCACGACTTTGCCATGATTTTACGCGTATGCTTCTGGATGAGCCCTTCAACTCTAACGGCTGAGATTTAAAAGCTACATGCATGGATAGATTATCAGTTATTGATGCTTCTAGCAAATGGCGTTAGAGAAGCTTCCCCATTTTTATACAGCATGTCTCCCGCTGTGGCCCCAGACGTAATATCCTATTTTATATAACACAAGGTCTTCATTCTTTGAAAACTCTATTTTTATTCAATAAATTGATTTGATATATAAATACTACAATGATTATACATTTCTCGTCATTATTGATATTTTAAATCATGATTTCATGTCTATTTTAATTTTATTTATTTATAAATATTTGATAACCACAATTGTCTTTTTATTTTTTTAGTAAGTCTTCAATGTTGAAAGTTTGAGAAATTAGAGCAAGAAATAAATCACTTATTTATAGATTTGTGTACAGTAAATTTAATATAATATTTGAATTTCAAACTATAAACTTTAAAAATTTTGGAAGCAGAATTTAATTTAAATTTCAAATTTCAAATTTATAAATCTTGGAGGCAAACTCTAGAGATTTATTGGAATTTCAAATTTTAAAAAGTTTAATCTATTATAGTGATTTAGTTTATAGTAAAGGGATGTTTGGAAATGAGGAAAAGTGATAGAAAAATTGAGAAGAATGAAAAAAAAGGAGAAAAATGATGTAATATAATAGGTAGAAATGATTAAATTAGAGTAAATAAAAATAAAAATAGGTAAGTTTTCTGTATAAAAAGATTGAAAATAACAATTGAAACCATATGTAATAATAATAATAGAAAATAAAGTTATAAGGTAATTAAGATATTAAATTATATTAAACGATATAAAAGTTGATTTTCTCCCTTTTTTCATGGTTACCGAAAGCAATTAACCGACATATATGAAGCCTTAGGTTCCGTTTTGCCCCATTGTGAATTAAGTACTTTTTTAAAAAGTGCTCTTTATAATAGTACTTTAGTAAAAAGTATTTGAAGTAAAAGTACTTTTAACATTATATATTTGTTTGACTATAATATAATGAAAGTATTTTTATTATATAAATGATAAAAAATGATAAAAGAATTATGCTTTAACTCCATCACTAGTTATATTTAAAAGAATTACGTAAATAATATAATATGTAGATTAAATTTTAAGATTTAAAATCAGTGCTAATAATAAAATATTTTAAATATACATTGTTAGTTCAGTAAAAGAAAAATATTTGATATTTTTAATATTAATATACATATATGATAAAATTATATATATACAAGAATGTAAGTTGTGATAACATTTTTACATAAAATCTAAGCTACAAACTATTCTTTTGGATATATATATATATATGAGATTTATTGCTTATTAGTTAAAAATAAATATTAAAATATAAAAAATATAATATTATGCACCTTGTCCATATTAAAAATTAATTATCATGGTAAAAAATTAAAATAAAAATTATAAAAAATAATAATAATATAGATAAGTAAAAAAAACTTATTGATTAGAAACTAATTGAAACTTTGATGGAAGACAATATTTATATTATATCTAAATACTTGAATACAATTTTATATACTTATGATATTATTTTTTTTAAAAAAAGAAGGATAATATTATCTTAATGCAAGAAGCCTAATAGAGAAATAGAAATTTTAAGTTTTTCCCAAAACGCATTATTTTAACTTTTGCGGTGCGTCAAAGTGCTTTAAAATTTTCAGCTAAATACCTTAAAAGTGTGTTCCGTTGAGTCAAATACTTTCACCCTCCAAAACACGGGGCCAAACAAGCCGCCAAACGGTGCCTTAGACAACAACTATGAATGTCCAAGGCAGCTTTTCTGGCTCATTAGTCACACCTGCAGCCGCTGTTAGCGGCTGTCCGACGACATGGGTGAGTGAGCTTCTCCACAGGAATTGAAACAAGCGCTTCTGCCATGATTGCAAATGCTGATCAAGTTGTGTATAGAGAGGGAGAGAGAGTCTGTTGTCTGCATGTGCTCCTGGGCTCAGATCTTGGAGTTGAATTTGATAAATGCGTGTTGATGCCCGAAATCATCCCGCAAAACAAAAATTTCTCATGAGTGTCTTGGATTGCATGGAATATTAGAAGTAAACAAAAATTTCGCATGAGTGTCTTGGATTGCATGGAAGATTAGCAGTGAATGGCTTACATCACCCATATCAATATGTCTGTGTGGACCCAAAGGTGTGATTCACAGGAGCCCCAAAGGGAAAGAAAATGCATACTTTTTGTTTTTGTTTTTTTAAATGGAAATGGATTGAAGGAATATTTCCTTTTAATTTTTTACCATTATGAATAATTAAATGAAATCCTTTCATCTTACTTACACTATTTATTTATTTAGTAATTCAAAGATTATCTAAATAAAATACTTAGGTTGTACCAAAATTAATATAATTGTATCACTAATATTCATCATTCAAATATTTTTCATTTTATACGGGACTTGTAGGGATATACTCATGCATTTATATATTTGAAAACCTTAATCTCATATTAGTTCATTATTCTACAAATGTTCATGACATTTTAATATATGTATAGATTGTTGTAAATAATTTTTCTATTTATGTCTAATTTTATATATTTTTAAATGATGTGGTTCACATAAGCCTCTGATCAAAATAATTTTATATATTTTAACTAAAGTTATAATGCTGAAGTATGATGGTTGAACTATATTTTATTTAATTATTTTTATTCTTTTAAAACTTTAAAGTAACCTTTCATCTAAACTTTAAAAAATCCTCTAATTTGTTAATATTTTTGCTTGTCGCTTCTTTGAGTATTGCAATTTTGCAATTTTAATTAAAAAAGAAGCAACGTGCAAAAAGCCGCACACTTATCCAGCGTAATTGACCCGAAACCTTGCCAAAATTTGCCTTCTCATGATGAAGGGAGTAGATCCAGTTGCAGCCCACCTTTGATATACCATCACCAAATGCAAACAGATGCTGCTACACTTTCAACTGGACCCATTCTTCGTTGAAGGGTCGACATTTCAATTTGGTCCAATCCAACCCATTCTTCGAATGAATTTCCTTTTCCAACCCATTTCAAAGAAATGACAAAGAAATTTAAATCATGCTTTAAAAGATTTTTTACAAATTTTAGATCATTTTTTTTAAGTCATTCCAACGTAACAATCTTACAAAAAAAATTATGTATTTTAAGTCCAGTCTTTTTTTTTTTTTTCGGCGGTTGGGGGTGGGGTGGAATAAAGATCAAGGATGAGAGTAAAACTTTTGGCACGAGACCATGTTTTCTACATTAACCCCTCAATGCGGATGCGACATTTAACCTAGCATATAACTGAGAGGCAGGCTGAGGATTATACAATAGACTACGGGTTACGTGGCAACCAAATTCATACCCTGCAATGGACTTCATACAATCTAGATTTGGATTATATTATTATTATTATTATTATTATTATTATTATATTAAAGCTAAATCCAATCACATGTAATGTATGTTTTTAAATAGGATTTGATTGCTTATAAAAAAATAATTTAAATCAGATGTGCCATGTTAATGGTTGGAATTACTTAGTGATTATGTTTATGTTTATATTACATTTAAATCATTATATCTATTATATTTTGGGTAAGAAAGAAAATAAAATGACTTTTATTTTAACGAAGGTTCAAAATATTATGATTTTATTAAAAAATTATATATATATATATATATTATTTGGGTTGCATCCAAACTTGATATCTAGAGAATCTTCGATAAAAATCCTGCAAGATAGAGAAAATATTATAAGGCAACGCGGGTAGTCCTAAAAAGAGTACTCCAATGTTCAAGTTAGTAAGGGATCTTAATAGGGAGTGTGAATAATAAAGAGAGAGCTTGCCCCTAAGAGGGTGCATACTTTTGGTATTTATAGTTGAGCATGAGGGATATATGCAATCCTTATGCATATATAATTCCATCCCCCTATTAGTGGGTTTCCTGGTTATATTCAAGAAGCCTCGAGAATACAGTCTATTCCCAATAGGATTCTGACATGGCATACTGCGAGCAAGGATAAAGGTATCTAGTGATAGAGTTCCCTAACACTAATCCCCCTCAAGGAGACATAAAGTATACTCCTGGACCTTTTCGTCTTCTGTGTCATTATGTCGTTTCCTAGGGCATCATGCTCCTTGGCAATGATAGAATGAATGGAAAAATTAATTAGCAACATGTAATCTTCGAATTATGCTCCATGATGCCTCAACTTTTCTGCCTCAATCCTTATAAATATTTTTTTCAGGTTGGACCAGAATTCTTATGTTTCCGCTTTACCCTATATTCTTCACAAATGTCCGGCTCTAGCTCCTTCGTGCCGTTGGCATGTCTTTTTGCCTTAAGTTCTAGCAGATTCGTCAGGATATTTTATTGTTCTGAGCTTTCAAGACAGATCCAATGGCCATCTATCTGTCTCTTTCTCATTGGAATTAATCGAACACTTTTCGAGAAATGATTTTGACACTTCTATCTTGTCCATCTTACTTTTCTCTAATGGATCTAGAAAAGTCTACTCTTTTGGGGGCCTAGAATGCCTTTGCACAAGCTCTTCTGGAGGGTTGCCTTTTCAAACTCAAAAACAAATCATTCCATGGTAGCTTTTTTTGGCTTTTTTGGTACTGACATGATCGATCAAGGCTTCCATTCACCCACGTGTACAAGGTATAAATGCAAAGTGACACTAAAATGGTCGACTATTTCCGATTTTTGCAAAACCCTAGGCGATCTTATCGAGGATCGTCTTTAATAAGCTATCACCAAAGCGAGAAATCATTTCCCGCTCAACAGTTCTCTTCTTCATTTCCTTTCCCCCCACTCTCTTTCTGCTCCTTTCCAATTGTTGATTCTATCATTTGATCATGACTGCTGAGAAATCATTCCCATGCCTATCTTCCAACATCGTTAGGGAATTCTAATTGTACCCTTTGCCATAAGGTATGTTCTAGGAGTTCTCAAATGCTTCTGCTCTTCCTTTTCAATGCCCAAACAATTTTGTCTTTGTTTTCTTAAGTTCCCTTTGGGCAGGCTTTCACCTTGACTATTCTAACTTTATCCATTTTCTTCTTAGCACATACCATTTATCTCCGGGACAATTAGTTTCCAACAATTGGCACCACATCCTTTCTCTCAACTATGAGTTCATAACCTTCGGTAGATTCCTATTTTTACACTTTTTATGTTTTCCTCCATTTTTACTCTTAGCAAAGTGCCCATTTCTTCTCATTATTATGATCTTCTTCCTCATGCTCCTTGGCATAATCTTTTTTCTTACATCTTCAATGGGGAAGACAAGTGGAAAAGCCATTAGGCCTGGGTTAAGACCACTGGGACTTTTCCTTTTTTGACCCAATAGACTACCAGCCCTTGTCGAGTGTCGATTATGCTTTCTCCATTGGAGCAATTTAGTTTAGGCTTCCTTAGGTATAATTTATTGTCCATAGGTAGGCAGGCTATAGGTGGATGTTTTGTCCTCCTTCAAATTTTTTTGCTAAGCGAACTTTCTGTGTGGCTTCTTGGGTCATTGCTCCCAACCCTCTTCCATCTTTGTTCTCCTTATTCTCCAACTTGGGCTTCGTTATAGAGCAGGAGTCCACACCTTTTTATGATTCTAGTTCTGGTACTTGTCAGGCCAAGGCTCTCACTCCTACTTGCTCTTTCACTTCTGGTCGTGCGACTCCACCCTCTAGGCCTCAGCAGATTGAATCCATCGCCTGGAAGGAAAAGTCTACTACTTCTATTAGCATTTCACTCACTTTGTCTTCTCCTCCTTCTCTTGAGTCTGTGGGGGAAGGGCCATTGATTACAGATATTTAGTCGAAACTGCTAGAGGTTGCCCGCGCACCCCATGCTAGTCCCATAGATGTTTCTTCGGGGGCAGCGCTTCACATTCTTCATCCTCTTCCTCTTCTTCCGGATCAGGTCAAAATGCCGAGGTGGATTCGCAATCTCCCTCTTGTGTGATGGCTTCTTTAGAGAAGCTCATATGCTCCAAGAGGGATCTTGATGAAGTTTTAGGAGTAGTGCATCTCCCCACCCCCCGACCTTAGGTTTTTCATCTTCTTTGCTTTATGATGTGCAACCTATAGTTATTCTTTCTTCTTTTGCTAATATTGCTTCTCTGGCTAGTTCTATCTTGGTGTCTTTATCTTGTTCTCTTCCCTCTATTATTGATTCAGTTTCTTCCTCTTCTATGTGTTGGTCCCATGAAGATGAATAGCTCAAGAGGGGAGGAGTGAATTGAGCAAATAAAAATTAAGGCCAAATAAAACTTAATGAGCTAAGAGGAAGTAGTGATGCAGTATATATGTGATTCCATATTTGATTGTATAACTACCTCACTTTCCAATTTAACTTCTCTTGGTCATTCCTATGTCAAAAAGGTTGTAGTGTGTGTGTGTGTGTGTGATAATGTAAGTGATAATATTATGCTTGATAAAGTAATGAAGGATATAAAATAATTGCATAAGCAACTAATGAAAATAATGAAGTGCATGAAAGATAAAATAAGAGAGCAAACACACACACAGTTAATACAATTTTTATAGTACTTCGAGAACCCCGTCCCTATATTCACTCTTCTAAGGGCACAAACTCATTGTGCCTTGGGTTCTACTATATCCTATATAATGAAAGTACACTAGTATTCTCGACGCTCTTCTAGATTCCAGCTCTAGAAGGTGTGAAAAGGTGTTCCCGATCTCTTCTAGATTCCAGCTTTAGGCTGCATCAACTAGTGTCCTCGACGCTCTTCTGGTTTTATGAGCTCATTGAGAAACTCACTAGTTTTAAAGATCACTTACAAACTTATTGATTTTCTAGAGCTCACCAACAACTCATATAATGTAGTTTTTTTTTTTGAGATCACCACCAACCCACATAGCTGATTTGATAACACTCTTTTTGCATATTACGTTGCCTCTTTTCTTAGGCTGATTTATACAAAGATTAAGCTCATATATAAAATAATATCTTATTGAAGCTCATTAAATATCAATGCTCCAGGTATATAATTATGATAGAACTTTTAGGCTCATTGTCTATTAGTGCAATAGAGATTGATTATCTAGGAGGAAGTATAGTCTGATTGAGAAAGTTATTACTCATTTGAGCTCTGTTCTTGTTTTTCTCTCAGCTTCCTCAATCTTCTTCGTTGACACTCCACTACCTTTATATTGCTTTAGAAACTTATGCCCATTGGAGGTAGTTGACTTTCTATTAATGTTGAAGACCATTCTGATTTCTCCAGTTGAAAAGTTATCTTCCTGAGAAACTCACTTGTAGTTGGAAAGCCTATAGCGCCGTTCTTTGAAAAAGGTGCCTTTCTTGTTTTAGCAAACGCCGGATGAAGACTTTTATGGTTGACTGACTCATTCACTAGTTTGGAAAGATGCTCATTAAGCTTGAAGGGATGCAGCCTCTGAGTATTGCAACCTTTGTCAAATTGTAGGCTGTTTTTCTTTAAATTTCTTTCCAACTTTAGCTAATCTCAAATTGTTAGGTCTACTTTATAAAATTTATTTCAGATGAGATTATGATCGAAGAGTGCAGTCAACGATGTCTGGTATAGATGACTTATACTCTTCATGATATGTAATGTTTCATATGAGAACTTTTTCAGATCATGTCTTGAATTTATCTCTTGTAAGTAATAAACAAAGTAAATTGGAGTAGATCTACATGATAGACTACTTTGTTGTTGTCAAAGACCATTGTAGCAATTTACTTCATTTTCTGGTTTGTCTGTTATAAGTAATAGCTAAATCGTAGAAGTGCAGACAAAGTTTCTCTTCTTCATTATTCATCAGATGATGTTCTTTTGACAGACAAAGTTTCCTTCATTAGGTGAGGTGGCTTTGTCTATTGCTTTATCTATTATAAGTGTCAGACAATCTTTGTGGCGTGGACAGAGCATCTTCATAGCAGACAAAGTATCCTTCACCAAACAAAGTCTTCTTTTTATCAGTTGAAGTACCTTGTCTGTTGTAAGTAGCAGATGATTCTTCTTGACAGACAAAGCATCTTCCCTAATAGACAAAATGTACTTTATCTGTTGTCTGTCTGTTGAGATTAGCAGACGAAGTTTTAGCTCATTGGACGAAGTCTTTCAAATGATTTGTCTGTTGGTTTGTCTATCATAAGTGATAGATAAAGTTATGGCAAGCAGACAAATTTCCCTTCTTGTCGCTTATATGATGGTTGTCTGTTAAGTTATAGACGACTCATTGAGGCATGGACGACTTACTTCTTTAAAGTTCATCTGATGGATTTGTCTGCCGCTAGTGGCAGACAACTTTTGTAGGTGAAGACGACAAACGAAGTTTTCTTATTTAGTTGTTGTGCTGCTTCTTCTTTGTCTTCTATATTTTCATAAATTGTAAACAGATTCCTTGGTCTCTTCAGTTCTCAGATGAGCTTTATATGATAGACAAATGCTTGAGTAATTTTGTCTTCATTTTGGCTTCTTCATTTGTCTGATTTCTGTGACATTTTGTCTCTTCTTTTATAAACTGAATTCATCTTTGAGTTGCAAACAAGTGTTGATTATAATCAATTTTTCTGTCTTATCCATGGAATAATTTGTCTGGATCTTCTTGAGGCAGATGCTATTTGATACTAA